>PVLD010006726.1:0-26710 GCA_004027595.1 Dinomys branickii
AGGGAGAGTTGTAGAGTTGTGAGGAACAGCTTTGTGTTGCTTGGAAGCCATGGTTTTCCGTCTCGGCGCCTGGATTGACTCAGCTGTGGCTGAATTGGCCCAGCAAGCGCCTGGTTAGCTGGCGGCGGCGATTCAGCCGAGTGGATGCACACATTCTAGGTGAATGCTGAGGGCTGCTGAGGTCACAGAAGTTGGGATTTGGGAGAGAGACTGGTGAGCGTCCGGCCATGGAGGCTGAGGGACAGAGCTACCACAGGGCCTCTGAGGTTCCTGGGTGCCAGTGGGTTGCGTGTTCTCCCAGCTCAGCCTGTCCCTGTTCCGGGTATTGCAAACCTCCCCGCCCCAGGGTCTTGATCATGAGCCCCGCACTGAGATTCCTCCAGCGGAGCAGCCCTTGGGCTCCTTCCCGCCTCACACCTCCCCGCCGCTGCGACTTGGCGTCCCTGTCCCTCTCGTCTGCTCAGTGAGCAACCCGAGACCCCGAGCCTGCACAGGTGCGTGCTGCAGCCTCCTCTTCCCGCTTCATTGCAGCCTCGAGCACCTGTTTCCCTTTGTAAGCACTCGTCCCCTCCCCTCCATGCCAAGTCACCCTCCCTTCCGTGGCTGTCACACACCAGCGTGGCAGGGACAACCCCTGGGCCCCTCTGACCGCTTCCTCTGTCCCCCTCTGGGCGTTCTGTCCCTGTTCTCAGCATTAATGACCTCTCCCTCTTCTGCTTAGCAGCAGTGGGTACCTGGCTCCTCCCTCTCTGGGTCACTCACACTGTGTGTCCTCTGCACACTTCTGGTCATCGTGGTGCCTGCGTCGATCCTGGGCAACCCTCGTCAGCTCAATGCGAGGCACCAGCATCCACCAGCCTCAGAAACCGTGGAGCCCTTGGACACCTCTGTCCCTTGGCCTCATGGCCAAAACCTTGCTGGTGTCTCGCCAACATTTTTTATTTTTTGGTATTCAGGAATCGAATTCAGGACCTTGAGCTTGCCAGGCAGGCGCTTGTGTTGCTGAGCTACATTCCCGACCCTCCATCTTAATCCCTGCGCAGCTTTGCCTCTGGTTCTCGTGGCCTTCCCAGTCTCACCCTAATCCAAATCACCACCGCCTCATCTTGGACCACGGCGCTGGCCCTGGAGTGTCCTTCTAAGCGCAGATGGGAGAGTGTGGAGAGGAAGGCACTCGGCCAGGCCTCCTGGGGCACCGAGAAGAGGCTCTGAAATGTGCAGGATCGAGTTTCAGAAAACAAAGGGTCAGGGTCAGCAGAGCAGCTGGTAGTGGGGAAGGCCAGGCCCCACTAATTTCCTGTCAGAAAGGCCCGGAGGCCCCAGCCCGCTCCGCTGGCCGCAGGGGAGGAGATGCCGGGAATGGCTCGCATTCCTCTGGCTGGGGCTGCACCGCACCGAACCCGGGGGACGTGCGGAATGAGGAGGCGGGGCTGCGGGCAGGGCCTGTCTGCAGGGACCAGGCATCTGTTCTGGAGGAGGCCGAGCACTGCGGAGAAGACTCGGGAGCAGCTGGGGAAGCTGGGTGGGGACCCGTCTGTAGCACGGTTGGCGGGGAGGCTGACAGGTCCTCAGCTGGGGTGGACGGCACCTGTCCTAAGCCCCGCGCCAGCAGCAGTTTCTTCTCCCCTATGCCTGAGTTTTCTGGAAGGCCCAGCAGGGCTGAGCTGTGTGACAGTAGGGGACAGGCTCCTCCTCTCTTGGCTCCATCGCTCAGGTGCCCTGGCTGTGGGTGGCAGCCCCAGTGCGGGAGGGTGTGGGCCGGCCAGCTGGGTGCCGGCTCTGTCCTGTGAGAACTGTGTCCGCGGCAGGAGGAACTCTGTGTCCTGGCGCAGTCCCCGGAGTGGGAGGCTGAGGAGCTGTGCTCCTGGCCTTGAATCGCCTTCCAAGTGGCCTGGTCAGGCTGGGTGTGAGACAGGGTCACAGGTCCTCTGAGCTCTGGTCTCTGCATGCCAACTGGCCTGCTGAGGCAAGGGGAGCACAGGATGCAGTCAGACAGGCCTGAGTTCAAATCCCAACTGCACCCACACTGCTATGTGACCTTGGACAAGGTCCCTTGGCCTCAGAAAGTCTCCACAAGCTCCCTTAACCTCAGGACCCACATGGCTGTTCATGAATCCAGGGCGAGAACCTGGGTGCTCCTTGCCTGGCATCTGAGGCAGGGCCGTTCTCAAGTGCCCCTGCCCCCTCCTTCCACGCTGCCTCTACCACCAGGTCCTCAATCTCACCCAGGACTTCGGGCCGTGTGAGGGCCCCTGCCCAGCCCCAATGCCTTCTCAGGTCTGGACAATCAGCAGAGCCCTCGCGGGCCACCCTGCTCCTCCTGGCATCCCCCGCACACTTGACCAGGCAGATCTTTCTCAAATGCACGGCCCTGCCCCCTTCCGTTTCACTGTCGTGCAGCCCAGGTTGGGTCTCCTGAGAAGGTGTAAATGCCCCTGAGTGGGTCGTCTCTGCCTCAGGGCTGCCGTGAGCTTGCGGCCTTTCTGCTGGCCCTGCCTGCCCTCCCCCAGCACCACAGTTGCGCCTGAGGGTGCAGGGGAGGACAGCGGCTGCCTTTATTTGGGTCCAGGTCCAGTGTACTCAGGACAGCGTCAGTGTGGAGCACCAGTGAGTGTGGGGTGGATGGGGGCACACTGGTTTTGGGGAGCAGCTAACTCATAGCGGGTTCCACCGCACGCCGAGCTCCAGGATGGAGTGCTGATACACCCACACACCTGCAGCCGGGAAGAGGTGTCCAACATTTTGAAGCATGACTTCTATGGAATTTGTATCATTTTCACACCATGATAAAGTCAGAAATCATTATACTGAACCACTGGTTAAGTCAGGATCATTTCCGTTTTTGCCCCATTTACTGATGCAGGAAGTGAGGCTCAGGAAAGTTATGAATGACCCAATGCCAGCAATCTCTAAGGGAGCTGGAAGTTTGCACACACCCTGACCTTGGGGAGAAAATGCAGCGCACCAGTTTCTTTTGGCCTGGCACTCTGGGAGCTCAGTCCCTACCTAGAACCTCAGTGGAGGCCCTAGAAGTGTGCCGCTCAGATGCCAGGTTGTGGGGGTCATGGCTGCCCAAGGCCCAGGTGCTCTCCGCCCACACTGTGGCCCCACGGGCTGGTCTCCGCCTGCGACGAAGGCATCTCCACTCTGGAAAGACAAGCAGAACTCAGCCAGGCTCAGTGGTGCAGTCCTGCAAAACCAGCACTCTGGGAGGCTGAGGCAGAAGGGTTGCAAGTTTGAACCCAGCCTGGGGAATTTAGTGACTTAGACCTATTTCAAAATAAAAAAGGGCTGAGGCTGTATGGCTCAGCATGAAGGCCCTTGAGGGAGAGATCTGGAACTCTGAAATGGGTGGATGCCCCTGAGAACACCGTCCCTGCAGCTTCCAACACCAGCTGCCAAAGACATGAATTAGGGTGAATTCCGGATCAGTCCGGATGGGCGGTTGGGCGAATAGGAGGAAAGATGAAGCTGGGGGAGTGCAGGAGAGGCCCAGCGGGGGAGCGAGTCCTCTCTAGATCTGGGAGAGCACAGCTGAAGGGCCAGAGAGGCAGCCCAGGGCACTCCCTGGGGATACAGGATTTAGCACCCTGGCCAGGGGAGGAAGCAGTGTCCGCTCTAGGGGCTCTTAGAAGTGTGGCAGCTGGCTCTCAGTGCAGAGAGAACACCCGATTTCAGCGGGAGAGCAGCTCAGCTCTGGGAGAGCCTGCCTTGCGTGAGGCCCTGGATTCCACCCCCAGCTTTGAGAAAAGGGTGACAGAAAGATGAAGAAGAAGGAGAGAGAGCAGGAAGGCAGAAAAAATGCCCATGGGAAGTGAGCTGCGAGCCCCGGCAGCGACTCTGGGACAGGGCGAGTGGGGGTGGGCCTGCTCAGAGCCTCGGCCTTGGTGGGTCCAGCCCCGCAGCTCACTCCACCTGGAAGCTCTGCCTAGTGTTTGCATCCAACACCAAAGCAGGACATGAGGGGCTGGCGGCGGGTTTGATGAAAAGTCACACTGCCTTGCTCATTCCCAGACCTGAGCTCATTTTCCTGGGTGGAACCACTGACTCAAGAGTGGCCTGGCCTTGAGGCAGCAAGACCCCGTGCAAGTGCACGCAGTTGGGTATTCGTCCTGACGCCTGCTTCCGGCCTCCTTTTCTTTGCGAAGGGCCCTCTGGCCATGTCTTAGTGTGACATTCATTAGAGAAAAAGAGACTAGACACGCCAAGCACTAGCAGGCACCCCCACATCAATGAACACCTGGAGCTCAAAGCATGGTCACAGCTAGGCATGATGGCGCACGCCTGTAATCCCAGCACTTGGGAGGCTGAGGCAGGAGGATAGGTGCAAGTTCGAGGCCAGCCTGAACTGTACAGCGAGACTGTCTCAAAAGAGAAAAATCAAAACAAAGAACGCGTGATCACACTGCAGAGGAGCTGCTGTGGTTCACCCGTCAGTACCTCGTGTGTTAAAGGCTTGGACCCCAGGGTGGCAAGACTGGGAGGTGGTGGGCTCTGAGAAGGCAGTCCCTGCAGGAGGTCTTCAGGGTGCTGAGTGAGGGCGTGGTATGCCCTGAAGGGACAGTGGGAACCCTGGCTCCCCCCTTTCTCTGGTTGTTCCCTCCTGGCAAGGTGCCAGCTCACCCACAGCAGTGAGGCCAATGGGTCAGGGGGTTGGAACCTCAAACTGTGAGCCAAACCAACCTTTTCTTTCTGTAAGTTGAGTATTCAAGGCAGTGGCCAAGGCCTGGGTTTGGCCAGCAGACTAGAGGGCTGGAAGTGGGCGGGAGTGAGGCTGAGTGTGCAGTTGGACATGGGCCTGTGGAGGGAGCTTGGGGTGTGACGGTCTCTGTCTCTCAGTGTAACACCCACCAGGAAGGGCCCAGCAAAGGAGAGGCCGAGCAGGCAAGAGTGCCCAGTGACTTGCACAGTTGACATGAGCCAGCCCGTGTCACTGGCCACACCGGAACCAGCATGATGGTTCAGGTATGAATGAAGTGGCAGAAAACCTTACATGTGGGCCAATAAGGCCCTGGGGGATCTCCCACATCCCAAGGCAAATCTTCGATCTTTTGCCTCTGAGTGTGCGATGGGTCGGCAGGAGAGGCCCATGCTGAGCCTGGCAGGCGACACTCTAGGAGACTGACTTAGGTGGGGCGAGGCAGCTGCATGGGGGCTGCTCGTCAGGGTCAGCGCATGGTTATGTGATCGCTCTCTTGGGCTTTGGGTGTAAGACTAGCATGCCCCAGTAGCTGTCATACATCACGGTTCAAATGGACCCTGTTACAGTATTCCCCAGGCACTGCTGTGCTGGGTGCATTCCATGCTGAGGATCAAGCGTTCTGCAGGTCCCAGGCACATGGTGCCAACAGGCTCTGTCCTTAGGAAAGGCAGCCCATGCCCAGCATATGTCTGTATCCCCGAGGATGGGCCTGGGCCACATCCACATTGCGGTCTCTTGGCTCATCCAGCCTCCCGACTGCCTTCTCGCTGGGACTTGCTTCCTGGAGGACAGAGACGCACACATCTGTTACTAGTGTGCTCCTAGGGCCAGCAGCAGATTGTCAGCTGGCTTGTTAGAAATACAGAAGGTCAGGCCCCATCCCATGCCTGCTTAGTCAAGAATCCTCTGTATTTATACTTTGGTGACACAGACTGAACACAGGGCTTCGTCTGTGCTAAGCACCTCTCCGCTGCTGAGCTGTTCCCAGCTCCTAGGATCGGATCTTCATTTTACCAAGATGACTCACAGGTAGATTACCATTTGAGAAGTGCTGATTAAGATGATTGGGGTTTTTATTCAGAAAATCTTTTAAATCTCAGTTTGGAACCTGAGTCCTTGCCAAGGTAAAGTAACATCATCTGGGTCTTTTTTTTTTTGATGCTGGGCATTGAAAGTGGGCTTGTTTGCTCTACCACTGAGCCACACCCTCAGTTTCTAGGGCCTAAGTTAAAGCATAGGAGAGTTAGGAGGCTGCTCTAAGGTCACATGTTGAATTTTAAGGGAGGCGGCCAGAACCCAGGCCTCTTGCCTCCTCTCCCCTCCACTGCAAGCTCTGCTGTGAGCGGCCTTCTTGTGCTAAATCTGTGCTGTCTAGCAAGTCAGCAGTGGAACAGTGGCTCCATGGAAATACGTGGTGCAGTGAAAAATCCATTTGGTTTGTTCTGAGTTTCTGGCATGTAGGTGCTAAGACTCTTGGAATTTTCCTGAGTCATGGGTGTCTTGTTATTCATAGTCTGCCTGTTTCAACCACACCTGCTAAGTGGTGATTCAGGGTAGGGTTCCAGATACCTTCAGGGGGTGGGCTGGCCGCCACAGCAACCAAACAAGGAATATGGGGTACAAACTTTCGACCCCGCCTGTCTTCAGGCCTGCAGGTGAATGGAGATTGGGTTATTAAAAACTCTCAAAAAAATGAGATTTGGAGAGCTGGTGGTTCACAGCACTGGGCAGGTGGAGTGCCACGGCCCCTGCGCTGCTCCGTGCGTCTCTTGCATTTGGCTGTTTCTGAGCGATAGCCTGTATAATAAGCTGGCAAGCGAAACAGTGTTTCCCCGAGTTCTGTGACTTGCTTTAGCAAATTACTGAACCTAAGAAATGGGGCCAGGGAATCTCCCAGGTATAGCTGGCTGGTCAGAAGCACCGGTGCCCTAGAACTGGTATGTGAAACCGAGATGGTCTTGTGGGGCTGGCACTTGTGTGTGTGCGTGTGTCAGTCTCTAGAGCTAGTGTTGGAACTGCGTGGAGCTGCTGGACGGCCGTCTGGGTGGAGAGGTGACACACACTTGGGCGTTTCATGACACGCATTTTAATAATGTTTGAAAAAGCCAACACACTGCTAGTCTCAACTCAGATGTCCTCTGTGTGTGAAATACACATGAGATGTTTAGGACTTAGTATGAATAAGGAATAGAAAATATTTCTTTAGTAATATTTTTTGTATTGATTACTTATTTTGGATATAATGAGTTAAATAATGTATTCCATTAAAAACAGAATTCATTTGATTCACTTTTATGTAAAAATTACTTGTGTAGTTTGCACCGTGTCTGACAGCGCGCTATAAATGCTATCTCTTCATCAATACTGTTCTGCTCAGTACTTAATTAAAACCCTTGCTTGCCAGTGCTGAGGGCATTTCCTGGCTATCAGCTTGGGATCTTTCAGAAATGCTTTATAGGACGATGGGGTTATTCAGTAACTCTTAAAATAAACCATGATGAAGTATGTTTAATATGTCAGTTTTGACTAGGAAGCAAGCCTGCCATACCAGCAGTTTAAACTCCAGCTCAGGAGTGGAGGCTGTGGGGTAGGTGGTTTGGGAGGCGGGGTAACGGGCCTGGGCCAGCGTGACCTTGCTAACGGACCCCCTTACGTCTGCACTGGTCACAGAGGCCAGGGCGGGCAGGGGCCTGCTGAAGCTTCTTGCAGGAGGCTAGGCTCGCTGGTGTTTCTTGGAACCCAGTGCCCCTCCCTGTAACTCTGACGCAGCTCCTGCTCAACCCCCAATCTGGCTGTTTCCTGCTGACTGAATCTAGGGGACACCCCAAGGCACAAGGGGGGGTGCTAAGGCTGGTCCTTACGAAGTAGGCCTGGGGTTCCTTGGTAGGGTCACGTGCCCTTCAGACTAAGGAAACCTGAGGCTCAAGGAGGAGGACATCAGGGCCTGGTTTGGAGACGGCTCCTCTGAGGTCCAGCCCTGAGACAGCCCTGGCTCCCTGCTGAGACAGAGGGTCAGCTCCCAGGGCTGAGCCAGGAAGTGCTGTCTGCAATGGAAACTGCTGGCCGTGCAGCTGTGCTGTTGAACAGTTCCCTGAAGTGAAGTTTGCTCCCCAACACGATGTCCATGTTTCATGCCTGAGATGCCCACACTTTGGGGCACAGAGCTGTATGGAGGAGGGGACATGAGGGAGGCGAGGAGCTTACCCTTCTCAGCACAGCTTACTGAGGCAGCAGCGGCAAGAACCTCAGCCTAGGCACTTCCTGAACCTGCAGAAGTGTGTCTGGAACCTAGATGCTCACGTCACAGGCCCCGCTTTGTCTTACCGCGGGACCCGAACCTTCTGCGCCGTGAGTCCTGGACGTGGCCCTCTTGAGGGCTGTGTGCTGCACAGAGTTTCACTTCACAGTCACGAGGGATGGGTTTTCTTAAGAAATAAATTTAATTCAAGGTGTTAGTGAACGTGAGGCAGGTAACGCCGCCGTGAGGTTAGAAGATCCAGTTACAAAAGCAGCACTGTCTGCAGTCTTCTCAAACAGCCCAAAGTACAACGGGCTCCATAGTTTACAAAGTACAGAAAATTATTTCATATACAAAGAAAAATACAAAGAATGTGCAAAAACCATTTTCACAGGTGGCAAATTTATAAAATGAATATGATAGAAAAGCCCTTCGTTCTTACTATTCCCCGATTTCTCATATATTAACACAGTTCTAGTCCCTAATGTGTAGGTCATTTTAAATTTGAAAATCTGGCTTATTTGTAATCTACAAAGTAGTTTATATTTTTAAAAAGGAAACTTTCATTACTGAAATCTTATGACTAGATCAGTTTAATTAATTTTATATTAAATTATAAGCAGGTTATCTGAAAAACAAGGGTATAGAAATCATATATACATATTTTTGAAACATTAATCTGGTATTTGACATATTAACATTTCAAATGAACATGACATCTAGCCACCTAGAGCCCTGCTGCCGCCAGCAACTGTGGCAGAGGTTGCTCCTGTCCACCGTGGGTGAACAGCAGCCTCAGGGCTTAGGCTGAACAAACACAAAGTTAGCAAAAGTAAGGAGAATCGAGGAGCAGTTCTCACTGCTCATGTGTAGGAATGCTGTTTGGGTACCTGGCCACACCACAGAGAGATCTGGTCAAAGGTGTGTGATCACAGTGGCTGGCTTCAGTCTTCCTAACATGCTTACTTGATTAGGGGTTCAGTGCAAGTGTTCTGTTGGTTAATGCATTCAGCTCTCTGCAGGTTATTCTGTGTCACAAGCTCTCAGGGAGCAGAACACACAGGAACAGAAGGCCCTGTGTCCTCGCGCCCCTGGATTCTAGAGGAATCAGCGTCTGGGAGCAGCTTGTTCCCACTTTGGCCTGGCCCTTGCATCATTCCCTGGGCACAGTCCTGCACACCCCTCTTTCGCTGCTGCTACACAGGGGTGTTTCTTGTTGTGCATGGCAGAGTAGGGACCAAGGAAGCACCTTTTTGCAGCACCAGAGAACTGAACATCTCAAAGGTCAGAGCAGGTTCCTCTGACAGAAACCCCTTCTGTGCAGGATGTAAGGTGATCTTTGGAGACTTCTGATTTTTACTTGCTAAAAGCTCTCCAAGGAAATCATGACCTTGGAGAACAAACTGGACCTTCATGTAGAAGCACTCAAGTACTTAGGGGCCATTCTGGCTAGGGAATGGATGACAGCGGGCTCAGGAGGGTTCTTCTGATCCCTAACCTAGGGCCCTGTTAGAATAATTCAGTGCAGGATGCAGGACGGGCCCGGCTCTGACCAGCGCCCTCCTTGTCAGGTTAAGGGGACGCAGCAGCTGCTACGGGGGGACTGGGTGAGATAAGCCAGAGAACCTCAGGCCTTCGATGATCTGCCGTCCGCTCCACAAGGACTTGTGCTCTTTCTCTGTCTGGCAGCATGAGCTCCTCCTCTTTTGCTTGGTGTCAGGCATCAGAAATACAGCTCTGGATCCTGTCCATCCATTGCTGGGCACTTTGCCCATCTTGGGCACAGAAGTTATATACACGTTTGCTGGTCTTAAGCTACAAAACCAAATGACAGAGAACCAGAGATGAGGGGCAAGGCTGTCTGATGGCTGTGAGCAAGTGGCGTATGAACCTGTGACCTTTCTGTGCCACCCGGAACCTCTACTTTCTTTCCCTCTACTACCACACTGTCACCGCCTTTATAGTTACTTGACTTTTCCAGTTTCTAAAGTCCCAGTGGGTGTGACCAGAAGGGGACTCACAGAGAAAAGGGCACCTGGGGAAGCAGCGCGCCTTCCCAGGCCACTGCCTCTGACTAGGGGAAGGGCCAGCAGGGGCAGGAGCCTTGGCGTCTCCTGCATGACACCGATGCAGCGTGGGTGAGGACGCTCTTAAGGAAACCCCGAGATTTAGCCTTTCTATGTTGCTGACCTTTGCATCCTCCTTCTTCAGTTAGGGCCACAAAGGAAGCCCAGAGCCGTGGAATACAACCTCTGCTCTTTATGAAGTTCTGCTTGACTCTAGGGACTATGTAAGTCTCCTGCTACTGTGTGACCCAGAAAAGGCCCTAAGGTCCACCTCGGGGCTGCTGAAGATGTTAGGGCAGACAATTATCAGGTGTGGAGGGTCAGGCAGGAAGGGGACTGACAGCATTTTACCAGGAGTTCAGCTGCTTCCATGCATGGTTCTTGGATGCAGGGACATCTACGCAAGGTCAAGCTTGGGGTCAGAGTGCTGATTTCCTGTTCTGGAGCACCTGCCATAGCCGGGGTCTGTCACGCATCTATAATCACCACACTGCTCAGAGGGCCCCATAATTCACGGAGCAGGATGGAATGATACACAGGCAGAACCAGCAAAGGAGAAAATAGACTTACATCAAAGAAAGCCTTGTCACTTGTGTGCTTTGGGGCACCCATGCTGGGGCCCGCAGGGGTGACCATTTCTACCTCAGCGAGGTCAATGTGGCCTTTGCAGCTTGTGTCTTCACCTGAGTCATAGTACCGCAGCTAGGACCAAAAAGACACAGATGGGATACAAAGGACATGGAAGGGAAAACAGCATGACGTTCCAAGCCGCACTTCATTACTTTCCTCCATATCTTGCTTACATACGCTAACGTATGCCTGGAAGGATACACTACACATTAGTAACACTGGCGACCTCTAGGAAAGCAAGACAGGTGGCAGAAGAAGGAAGTGGGGAAAAGATTATGGACTTTTGAAATCCAAATAAATAAATGAATTACCTATAAAAATTAGTCAACTAACACCGTAAGATATATTTTTAATGTACATATAAAATTCTTAGAAACTGGCAAGAAGGTAAACAATCTAGTAGAAAAATGGTCCAACAATCTCAACAGGCAAGTCACATAAGCAATACAAAGCTGGGCGTGGTGGCGCACACCTGCAATCCCAGGACTCAGGAGGCTGAGGCAGGAGGACTGCTGTGAGTTTGAGGCCAGCCTGGGCAACAAAGTGAGCTGAAGGCCAGCCTGAACTGCATAGTGAGATCCTGTCTCAAAAAGACCAAAAAAACCAACAAGAAGAGAAGCCCTATAACCATTTGGAAAGATGATGGAGTGCATTGATCAGAGGAAAGTAAATGACATTAATGAGGTTTCACTTTTCATTAGATTGAGAAATCTTAAAAATTGCTGATATTCTCCAGTAAGGCATCAGGTACTCCCCACATGCTGATACTGGGAGCACAGTTTGTTAGAAATTCCTTTGGAGAACAGTTTGTGGGCTGGACATAGAGCTCAGCAGATAAGTGTACACTGAACAGATGCAAGGCCTTTGGCTCAATCCTCAGCACCACGGAAAAAGAAGAAAAGTTTGTGCCTGTTGAAACATTTTTCCTTGTCTAGAAAGTTGTTCTACAGAAATAAGAAATAAAGGGTTTTACTTCAGAACTATATTTATTAACTCAGTGCTAGAGAGTGGCACCTGTCTTTCAGTGGAGCCACGGTTAACTGAATGACAGCACATCCATAAAATGGCTTTCCCCAAAGAGCACAAAGACCTCTATTATGAATTAACAGGACAAAAAGAGCAGCTTACCATTTGACTGCAGGGGGAACCTTTAGATCTTTACAACATCTAGTATAATAACCATGTATTACTTTTGTAAAAAAAGAAAATGAAAAAGATATTGAACAAGTTAGTTCTGGTGAAAAGCCTTATCGGTCCAGTTTGGGCTTCATGGCAGGCGCGCGTCTTGTGTTTTTATCACTGCAGTTCTGTCCTAGACCTTTTATCTCTCTCTGCCCTCATAATTGGTATGAATGGGGATAAATGAAAAACTGTTATCTCTCTCACGTTAAAGAGGGCCGAAAGACTGGTACGAATGCAAGTATAATTTGATGCAATTTTAAATTACAGCAAAATTATGACATTCTCCCATGCTATATTTAGTGGTTTAATGGAACTTTTCTGCACAGCGGAGGCTCTATGATTTCCGAGAGATTGTTATTCTGAAGTAGAGCTCCCTAAAAGGGATTTCATTTGTATATTTGAAAATAAATTCTCAATATTCTCCCACATGGATGCTGTGACCTTTAGAAGCCCTTTGAGCAAGGAAAAGGTGGCTCCCAGCAGCCTCTCTCTAGAGGGTGCTTTAGATGCAGGTCCCATCAGCGCACCACGCAGGGACAGCGCTGGCATTTCCCTGTAAAAGTATAGATGCAAACCAGGCATGGTGGTGCATGCCTGTAATCCCAGCACTGGGGAGGATGAGGCAGGAGGATCGCTGTCTTTTCAAGACCAGCCTGGGCTACAGAGTGAGCTCAAGGCCAGCCTGAACTGCATAGCAAGACCCTTTCTCAAAAAAAAAAAAAAGGACAAAATAAAAAAGTATACATGCAAAAGCAGCCTCCAGGGTACAGATGAATGCATGGGGAATTAGCAGGCAAATCCTCGGCTTCCAGCTGACCTGCTTGTGGTCAGAATGTGGGAGACCATGCAACCCTCACTGGGAGAAGGTGAACAGGAGTGGGAGGTTTGGATGGAAACCACTTCCTGAGACTACTGGAGCAAAGATTATGACACGAAAGATAATATCCAGTGCTAGAGCAATAGCTAAGGGAGTAACCAGGTCAAACATTTCCTAACATGCTCAGCAAGGTTGAGCTACCACCTGCCCAATGTGAGCCCAGTTTGCACAGGAGCATGCCCTCCTTCCTTCCTCTCCGCTGCTGTAACCATCTTTGAGAGACAGCAGTGCCTTCTTTAGTAGCCACTAGAGTGATGAGCACAGAAGTGCAGCGCAGTAAGTGTCTGCTGAATAAATGAATGCCTTGAGTCCCAAATGGGTATTCTGGGATGCGAGGGCAAAGGACACCACCCTCTGGGGAGCGCTCCCAGGCACAGGCTTAGATGTGCATGTGGTACACACGCAACGGGCTGAAGTCCTCATGTGCTTCCTGCCCTGGGTGCGAGACCAGGCAGTAGAAGTGGTTTGAGCAATAAGAGTCCTATGGCTCTGAGTGCTCTGGAGTGAACCGTCATGGCCTCTCTCTGCACACACCCACAGAGGCTACTTTGGAACTTCCTCTGAAGCCTGCTGCCCGGGCTCTAGGCCATCTAGGGCCCTGAAGGAGGCTCTGGACAACAGTCTGTACCCGAGGAATGTGTCTGTCTGCTGACAGCCACATAAGAGCCAGGGACAGACTAGCCTTGACAGAAGTCATTTCTTTAGGCTTCAATAGTATTACCTGATGTTTCGTCACATCCAAAACGAACCAACGGGGTTTCCAGCCTTTTAGCAGAGCCCCTCTTTTGTAAAGTGTGCCCTCGAAGGACCTGGAAGAAATGACAGTAGAACAGGTACTTCAGAGTTTTCATTTAGAAAATGCTGTCGGGGGGATGCCTGTTCTTTTTGTTTGTCAAGTCTATTTCCCTAGAAGGAAAAAACAAAACACAAAACAAAATAAAAAAAGCCCGAGTTCTCCCTGCAGTTTTGTTACTAGGCCTTTGGGGGAAGGACTGCTTTCTTCCACAGGGATCACGACGTGTGAGGCTCGGAACTGTTAAGAGCCATCTTTTGCTGGGACTGAGACACGGAAGCAGAAACAGAAGGAGAGCTGGAAACCGAGCCGAAGACACTGAGAGGAATCGGCAGCCTTGGCTGTCCCAGCTTATGTGCGTGAACCCCCTTTTGCTTCAGCTAGCACGAGCTGGATTTCTAGTTTGCCACTGTGAGACTGCTGATTAACATATGTGCCCTCAAAAGTGTGTGTACAGAAGCAGACTGAGATAATAACCGTCAGGAAATCAACCCTAAAAGACTATGCCAGAGCTGGGGATATAGCTCAGTGGAATAAGCGCCTCCCTAGCAAGCGCAGGGTCCTGAGTTCAATCCCCAGTACCGCCAAAAAAAAAAAAAAAAAAAAAAAGACTATGCCCTCATGGCACTCTTTGTAGCGATAATGTTGAAAACTTTCCCCTCTTTATAGAACTACTGAAGCATTTAGAAACATCTCAGACTTAAAGCACATCTCCTTCCCGTTCGTAAAAGGCTGTCCTGCGTAGGCCTGGCTCACTGAGGGGCCTGTGGGCCCGTGCAGGAAGCAGGACGGAGGTTTCTCGGCAGACCCAGCAGTGCTCAGCACATCACCTGTTCTCGTCGCTCCTAGATGTGTACTGGCTGTAGAGTGTGGCTGCCCTTCGCTCCACTCCATTGGACGGTGAGATGCTGGTGCTCTGTTCTTCACCCGTGCTGCTGTCTGGCAGGTGCAGTCCAGGCCTCTTCTGATAGGAAGGCAGGTTGGTAGACACAATTCCTGGGGATCCTAAAGGATGTCTCTGGAACTGAAAAAGACAGGAGATAGGAAAGATCTACAGAGACTTTAAGAAACGGACCCGATAATTTCATGTATACAAATTTATTTCAAGGAAAAAAAAAAACACTGATGAGTGAAGATATATGTGCAAAGATATTTATCCTGGAGTTGTTTATAATAAAAAATAGAAACAACCTAAATATTCATTATTAGGCAGCTGGTAAAAATTGTGTTACTTTTGTATGATGGAGTTGTAGCCAGTCACAACATGATAATGCTGGTTTATACACAGTGGCAAATGAAGGACATATATGGTAATGTTAAGTAAAAAAAGGCAAATTTAAAAATAGTTATTGTTATGGTTGATACATTGTGTCAACTTGGGGAGTCTAGAGGTTTGCCTGAGTGGCTCAGCAGGAAGCTGGGGTGCTTACTTTGTAAACATCCTGAGCCTGTGGAAGAGGAGGGCATGGAGATTGTGTGAGAGGGTGGGGGTAGGCTGTTTACAATGTAGGGGAGAAAAGGAGGCTGGCTGCTTGCAGCCATTGCTCCTTTTTGTTCTGGTTGTTTTTGCTGTGCTCTGCTGCCCTGAAGTTTGCCCTCTGCCATGTGCCATTCTGCCTCTGAAGCAGCCAAGTATGGACTGAAACCTCCACAACTGTAAGCTAAATAAACCTTTCCTTTCTTCATTTGGGGTGTTGGGTATTTTGTCTCAGCAACGAGAGAAAAGTAACCAAGACAGTTATGTACAATAAATCCCTCTTATCTGTAGGTTTATAATGATGAAAGATGTTTGACAGCACAGTGATTTATTTCTAGGTTATGAATTCTGGATGACTTTTATCAGTTTTCTAACTTTCTGTGTACTATTTTATCTTTTATAAAATAAATCTATATTACCTTTTTTTTTTTGAGACAGGGTCTCACTATAGTTCAGGCTGGCCTTGAACTCACTATGTTGCCCAGGCTGGCCTCAAATTTGCAACCATTCTCCTGCCTCAGCCTCCCGAGTGCTGGGATTACAAGAGTGTGAGTGTGCCATCAGGCCCAGCCAAATCTACATACTTTTTTTTTTGGTAGGTATTGGGAATCAAACTCAGGACCTCGTGCTTGTAGGCAGGCGCTGTGCCACTGAGCAACATCCCTGGCCCTACATTACTTTCATAACCAGAAAAATAATTTAAAAGTTTTTATTTTTTCTGGGGGAAAAAGCATAGAGGCATCACCTACCTGCATCCTGTGTGATAATAGCAGCTGAACTGCTATTGAAGGCAAAAGACAGAGGCTAGATGACCCCTTGTTAACAAAGGTTTTTTCTCACCCTCAACCTCTCCTTCCTGAAACACTTGTCAAAACACTCATCTATTTGAACTTCCCTTCTGATGAGTTTGGAGCCAATCTGACATGGGTTCAAATGGTGATGCTACCGACTCCCAGCTGTGAGGTCTCTGTTCTGTCCCCTCATGCATAGGACCGGACCCTCCTCCCTCACTGTGGACTCGAGAGGATGTAAATGAAGCATATTTGCGACTAAGCACAGTTCATTTCACATGTTATGTACTTGACAAATGTTTCTTAAATCAGAAACAGGAAATGGGCTGTGAGAAGCAGAAAATAAGAGTATGTATTTGTTTTAAAATATTTCTATGATAAATACTTCTTAAATCAGAAACAGCAAAGGGAGTCAGAGCAACAGAAGTAGCATAAAAAATACATATATGTATTTATTTTCTCTGGTTATTTCTCTGGAACAAGCAGGGCCTTGCCGTTCCCCTCCTCCCTTACGTGGTAGAAGATCAGCTGAAACCACAAGACACTGAGACAGAAAAGAACCTAGTAATTTCTCTGGATTCACTGCCCTAAAACATACGCTGCAGCACTGTGGCAAAGTGAGGCACTCAGGAAGTATTTGGTCATTTGGAACTTTCTGCCCTGGACCCCCAGGGCATGACCCCTCCCGCCCACCCTGCCCTCTGGCCATACACCCGCTGGTCCTGTGGGCCGGGCAGTGGGCCCTATTCGATCTAGCACCCTTAAAGGCTCAGAGCTAGCTCCTGGGGTGGTGTCAACTCACGCGCTCTGCTCTTGGCTCTTCCTTAAGGTCCACGGTTACCTTTTCCCACAGCTGTTGCCACTTCTCAGGGGTTTGGTTCAATTTATGCTCTAATTTTTCAATTTCCTGCAATGAAATGAAAAGTAATTCTCCAGTAGATCAGTACATCGTGGAAATCAGGATGGGCCCGAGTCAGGATTCCTCTGTGCTGGGCCCACATGGGCAGCACCGCAAGAGAGTGAGTGAAGAAAGTGGCAGATGCGGGTCCTCAGAGGTGTCCCATCCCAGGGACAGAGAGGGGAGTGTGAGCTTGTGGGATGCACTGTGGCAAGACAAGCAGGACCCATAATCAGGCTTTTTGTAGACTGGGTTAAACAGTAAGAGATGAAATATGTGGCCCCAACACCTTCACCCTCGGGCAGCCCATGGGAAATGTGATGGCCAAAGCAAAGGTCAAGTATTTGGCCCGTGTTCCAACCCTAATGGCTGAGACAGATGAGAACTCTACCCCTGAGAGAAGCTCCTCAGCTCTGCTAACTCAAACCAGATGTGGAAAGAATGAACCAAGAAATGCCCAAGGAGATGGATTTCCCTTCTGGCAGGGATCTGGGATAGTGCCGTCACTGCAGCATACTTCTCCTGGCCAGAAAAGCAGAGGGATGGGACTCTTCAGGAACCGTCTGGCCCGCATCAGGGCTCACAACTGTTCCTCAGGCTGCTACTGCCAGGCTGGCTCTGGTCCAGAATATTCCCCGCAGAAGGTGGCTGGCAGCAGTCCCATCAGGCCATCAGCTACCCACACTTCTGAGCAGAGGAAGTAGAGCACCCACAAGAGCTACAGCCAGGCCTGACTCAGGCTGCCTGGACGGCTAAAACAGCTCAGAAGTTGCCGGGAGGGGCAAATTGCTCCATTTGCCCCACTGCTTCTCTTTTCCACGACTTAAACCTGGTTCCCCACTGGTGGGAGCAAACCTGGCTTCTGTAGATTCCGGAAGTGCTCCCTGCGGCACTCACCGAGGAGAGCAGAGGTGTGTCCCCAGGTTTGTAAGCCGGGCTTAGCCAGGTTTCCTAAGGACACCTGTGCTCCCTGGAGCCATGGTGCCCGGAGGGGTCTCCCTGCATGCTTGACTTACACTGAGAAGGCTGGTGAGAGCATCGGGCTGAGCACAGCTGACGTCATCATAGCACGGCCACACCGCCCTTCTCCTGCCGCGGGGCCCAGCTCCGCCAGCGAGATCCGACTCTTCGGAAGGGAAGTGCTTGGGGGTCAGCATCATCCAGTCATAGGAAGGCCCTGACGACAGGGTCTCCTCTATGTAGTAATCCCATTTCTTGAGGCTGGAGATACTTACACTGGGCTTCAAGGCCTGTTTAGAGAAAACTCTGAAAGCTTACTGATAGGCCAGGCCTTACCATTTTCATGGTCCAGGGCTAGTATATCCAAACACCATTCATCTACATATTTAAAAGTTATAGATCAAGATAAAAGTATTAAATAAAATATGTTCTATGCTCCTACTTGGACAAATATGACCTCCTAATGACCAGGAAGGCCAGGGTCAAATAAAAACAATTCTCCTCAGAATTCTAACTTAGGAAGTGGTAGCCCTGGGGGAGCTGCCCTAGCTCTCAGCCTGTGGCTTAACCTCCTCCTCCTCCCTTCACCCTGGCCTTGTATGAATGTTTGTATATAGCTTAGTTCATGAAGCCAAACTGTCCATTGCCTGCCACAAGGCTACATCTTGCTACCCTTTGGGCCTACGGGTACATATATCAGCTTGGGAGGTAGACAGAGAAATAGTTTGGCTTCCCTGTGGAGAAAGAATTTCAAGGTCCTCAGAGCATGGTTTAGGGGGAGGAGTGTCTCAGCACATGCCTTAGTTTCCTGTACTCTACCTTCCTAGCAGGTGCAGCTGGGGAAGACCAGAGTGGGGTTCTAATGCATGGACAGGGCAGGGGCCTCTCTTGCCCCTAAATGAAGGCAGTATTGCTTATCAACTCTTCCCATTCTGTCTCAGAGCCTATTCCTTGTACATGAAAGAGCACTGTTTTCCCCAAGATGTACATCCTTCTTGACCTAGGCTGCAGACATACCTGCTTCCCATACAGGCCCTTCCCTGGGTGTTGCACAGATGAACTTAAGAAAACCTTTTCTAAAGAGTTGTACATTTTGCAACTTACACTATTTGTTGTGATTTCAAGTTTCATTAGCTCTTTGTTCTAGGAAAAGCTACTGTGCTTTGATTTTCCTGAAATTATTCCTTCTGGGTTTTAGAGATCAGCTTTAAATTTTTGTGGCAAGAATTTAGTGAACAGTCTTCATCTCCATTATGACCCAAACCCACAATGTCTCAGACTTTTAAAAACTTTTGGTATGAAATCTAGTCAAATGTTTATAAAAAAAACTTAAATAGAACTAGAACTAAGGACAACTTTCAAACAAAATATTCAGAAAATAAAAACAAACAGCCTCTTACTCTACCTCTATTTCCATTGGTGAATATAAGTAATTAAAGAAAATGGGACTCCTCGTATGCATTTTATCAATACACTCCCAAATACAAATTCCTTTCTTGGCACGCTTGTCTCCTTTATCATCAAATAACGTTCCTGTAAATTGAAAAATTCAGTAAGACGAAAGTTAAGTAAATTAATATTCTGCTTAGAAGTATGATGCATGCAGCAGATGAAAAGGTGAAATATTTCTTATGGCTCTAAAAGCAGCACCAGGTGCAGAAACTTTAGAAGGTAACTACAGACTAAAGACAGGCATGAACGTCATGATATCCTCCCACTCTTTTGTACTGGGTCTACATCTAGAGCCATAGAAAACCCTGCCAAGAGACATTCTACACATTTGTGCTTTTGGACCAGGAATCGAACTCACAACCTCATGTTTGCCAGGCAGGCGCTGCGTTGCTGAGCTATATCCCTGTCAATGCTACACTTTTTTTTGGTCTTTTTGAGACAGGGTCCTGCTATGCAGTTCAGGCCAGCCTTGAGCTCACTTTGTAGCCCAGGTGAGCCTTGAACTCCCAATGATCCTCCTGCCTCAGCCTCCCAAGTGCTGGGATTACAGGTGTGTATCACTACGCCCAGCTCTACACATTAAAAAAAAAAAAGGAAGGATTTAAGAGGTGATGTGAGGAAAGTCAGTTAAAAATGTGATTTTGCTTCTTTTTTTAAGTTGTTGGCTGTTTATGATGAACCATTTGAAGCTTTTTTGTTTAGTAGTTTATACTACAGCTCATGGTCACAGAGACTCTGGATGACAGAAGGGTGTATTCTGTGTCAGAAAAAAATGTTTCAAGCCCAAAATATGGGGCCTCCAAGATTGTTTTCTTCCCTGTGGGTTCAGTGGTTGTCAATCTAGAGTATACATTAAAAAAACTAAGTACTTAAAAAAAACTCAATGACCAGCTCTCACCTCAGACCAATTACATCAGAAATCTCTGGGAATAGGTCTTTGATATTACTTTTTTGTTGTTGTTTTGAGACAGGGTTTCGTTATGTAGTTTGGGCTGACCTTGAGCTTACTTTGTAGCCTGGGCTGGTCCTGAACTTGTTGATTCTCCTGCCTCAGCCTCCCAAGTGCTGAGATTACAGGTGTGTGCCACCACGCCCAGCCAAATTACAATCTTACACTACAGTACATAATAACATAGTATTCTTTCAGGACACAGGAGAATTCATATTTAGACTTTTCTGATGAAATCTTAAAAATTATGACTGATGTATTCTATTAGCAGTGGTTGAGATTTCTTACTTTCCAACTGTTGATTTTGGCAGGTAGAGGTCTTTACTACAGCTGTTCTAAATGATAATTCACTGTGTAGCCTTCATAATTAGTGCATCTACCCAAACACACTAGTGGACGTGAGTCCTGTGTCTGGACAGAAGATACAAAAACAGGCTTCTAATTAGGCGGGGTGGCCCTTGGGTAGCGCATCTGTTCAGGGAGGAGGCAGGGTAGATGATCTCCAAGTCCAGTTCGGCAATGACATTCTAGGATTCTAAATGCATGTCATGTGCTTTATGAGGACGTATGTCTAGGATATAGGATGGAAATAATCACATTTTCAAATAATCATGATAATCTTTTAATATATTCCAAAATACCTTTTATTCATGTTTTATTTCACTTTTTGGTGTGTGGTAGGCAGGGCAAGTAACCAGTTTCTTACATGAGGAGACAAATTCAGAGAGATGCAGTAGTTACTCAGTGTCACAAATACCATGTGACGCGTCTCTTGCTTTTCCCTGCTGGAGCAGGGTGGTTCTCAGCCTCGCGACACAGTGGAGTTGCCTCGGGGAAGCTTCAGGAGCTGCTGATGCCTAGACCTGGCATCACAGATTCGGGTTCGGTCTGGACGTTGGAAGTTTTGAATGCTCATCAGGAGAGCCCACTGTCCAGTAGGAACCACAGTGCTGGGCCCTGCTGCGTCTCTAATGACAACAGCCACATCCACAGCACAGACCTTGGGCTTTGGCCACATCTGTGGGCTGCTTCGGTAAGCTGCTGGCCAGTTTAATTTAGCCAAACAAACAGCACTACTGAATCCAAAAACATGCTCCAGGGAGATACCTATTCATACCAATATTTGCATATGCTGTTCCTTTTAGGGCTAAAGCTGCATGACACCGTGACTCCTCAGTCACACAGACTAGACTGTTTTAGAACAGGTCGGAGGCAGCTGTAACCAGGTCTACTTAATACCTTCCCAGCACATGGTGCTTGAGAACTTGTTTCTGAATGTGCGGTGAGGAATGACAATTCCTTGAGTCAATAAAGGTCTGAAAGTATAAACAGGATGAGATGTTCTGACCAGTGTTCCCCTTACCGAAAGTATGAAATATCATACCAGACAGTTTCAACAGCATGACCTGAAAAGCAGTATTTCCTGATTTGATTTTCAGCTGAGAACATCAGTAAATATTTTCTCGTCACTAAAAAGTCCTTTTTATGAATACTGTGGTATGGGTAACATACTGAATGACTATTTTGTTGTTTGCTTGTCTTCTTAATAAAAATAGTCCTGTGTATTTTCCTCACTCCATAGCAACGAAAGAATGAACACCAAATCCCCTTGGGAAATGTTTTCATATAGGTTTTCAGAATCTATTCTTTTTTCCCCCCTCTTCTTGATATTTTCATTTGATAAAACACACATTGAATAAATTTGCTCATTTGCAAATTATATAATCACAATGAAAATATACAAATGTAATTTTTAAGTTACATGTCTGTTAATGTGTTCAGAATCTATTCTTTACAACTATTATTGATACTGAAAATTATAATAGTGACAGTGATGTCTAAAGTTTATCAAGTGCTTACTATGTGCTAGTGACTGGTAAGAAATTTATTTTTTCCTGATATGGTCCTCGTGGCCCTAACGAGTGGGCTATACCTGCCTGCACTTTAAAGATGAGAAACTTAAAGCTCAGAGAAGTATCTGATACTTCCAAAGTGCACTATTGCTGATTGGCAGTGCTAGAATTTTAACTCTCGTCTGTTTGCTCCAGAGCCCATGGCGTTAACTGCTATTTAAACTGCCTCCAAGGACTGGTACCCTTCTTACCAGAGTGTCCCAGAGATGGAAAAACTATACATTAAATATCTCTTCTTGGCTGGGGATATAGCTCAGTGGAATAAGTGCTTGCCTAGCAAGTGCAGGGTCCTGAGTTCGATCCCCAGTACCGCAAAACAAAACAAAAAAAAAAACTCTTCTAAAACTGTGATATCATTTATAGCTATCAAAATAGTAAACACAACTAACGTAACCAAGGTGCTACAGGAATGACTACGTGTTGTCCTGAAGAGAGAACACAGCACATAACCCCAGTGTCTGGGCACTTATTTGTATCTACTCTGTATTTGTAGTTTGGTAGAAAACCCTAACTCTGAGCTTGTCTCACTTGGCAGTAGTTACATCACTCATCAAAAAATGCCACAAAACATATGCAAGACTGCTGGGCATGGTGGCACATGCCTATAACCCCAGCACTCAGGAGGCTGAGGCAGAAGGATCACTAAGAGGTTGATGGTAGCCCAAATTACATGTCAAAAATAAAAAGTAAATTCCATTAAGAATGCAAAACAAAAGAGATGGAACAAGGGCATATAAATACGTACCATGCTCCAATCTTTCATAGTCTGAATCCAGGAGAAAAGTTTTAAAGCGATTAGATACATAATGGAAGGCTAGGAACTTTAAGTAATAGAGATTGAATTCAAACTCTGTAGGATACTGGTTGTGAACCTGAAACACAAGGAAAAGAAAAGAGTAAAAATCATTAACAGAACAAAAAGTAAATGCTATGCTGCTGAATGGTGACCTGACACATGCACAAGCCCATTGGTCATGCATTCAACAAACACTGGAATCTCTACCATGAGCAGAGATACAAAGGGAACCCGTTCTCTGAGTACTTACTTGCGCCACACATCCTACTAGGGCTTTTATAAATATCATGTAATTTCTACATCATTCCAAGACAGGCATTATTACTCTCACTTCACATTTGATAAGGTTTAGGATCAGCAAAATTATTTACCCAGTGTCATTCAACAGCAACTGTTGAGTCCAAATCTGAACACTAGTTTATCAGGTTCCGAGGTCTGTGTGCCACTCACTATATGATCCTGTGAGAGGTGCTTCACAGATACAAATTACGGTTCTTGCTTTCTAGGCATCTGTGGTGCAGTAGTATGAAACACAACAAGAAAAACTGTACTTACAGAAGTTTGACAGTGAGAAAATTGGGAAGACAATATGGTGGCTTAAGATGACACCAAAAGACATTTTCTAGACAAAAGAATGTGTGCATACCTGCAGCAAACCAGGAGCCAACAGAGAGCACACAGTTTAGAGGAAGAGCTAATAACCAGGAGAGTAAGTTCCTGGAAAAATAAGAACAGATGAGGCTTGGGCTCAGATGTAGGAAACACCTTGGGAAATAGGAGGGCTGTGGGAATAGATGGAGAGAAAGATATGCTCAAATCCTGAGGGAAAGGGACAGCATAAGCTTTTCAAGTCTACCTTTTATCAGTAAATTAAGCAGCAAGGTCACTGTACATGAGAATAAGGATGAGGGGAGATATGGGAGGGCAGGGCAGGGCAGGGCAGGGTGTGGAAGTCACTAGAGTCTACAGCACAATTTAAACAAGCTGTGTGCAGACTCTGTGGAGCCACCTTGTATTGGCAGGCGGTAGGCTGATGACCTTGTGACACTCCCCAGTCCACCAAGCAATCTCTCCACTGCATTGCTCAAGCAATTGCTCCCGACCAGTTACAGATTTTGTTTGGCTGAGGTAAGTTCCAATCATACTGTACTCGAAAACCATTTCATATGAACACTGTAGACAGGCTAAAGGTCATCTTTCCTCTCCGTTTTAATTTAGCCATGCAGAAAGAGCAGGTATGTGTGCCGTATGTTCTCTGTCCAAAAGACTAATGAAAATTTAAGTTATGACCTGGCTGTCACTGATTTCTCCAAGTTTACCATTTTACTTCCTGTGATGAGTTCAGTGTTTTTCTTTCTTCCTACAACATTTCCTTAGGGTTTTTCTGGTGAATTAAAATTTTAGTTTATAAGTAATGCAAAAATAAAACAGAATTTAGGAATGTGCATTAAAAGAGAGTGAGATATATGCAGGGGGCCTCCACCCAGTGGTGTTGTTTCCTTGACAGGGCTCTGTGCGGCGAGGTCCTGTACAATCCTCTATGTTGTTATAACCGTAAGCATTTGTATTAAGTATGAGCTTACGCATCAGTGAAAATGAAGGGATTAGATCCCATGGGTTTCCTGTGATTACGGTATATGAGCAACTAATTATAGGACCAAATATACTTGAAGTGTTGATAGTTATAATTAAATAAAACTTAAGTCAATCTGGCAATTTGAAGTTCAACATTATTATTATAGAGCATTACACTGGGCGTAAGTTTATCTTAATGGTTATTAGAATTAGTAATCTTTCTTCTGTTTCTATAATGGAAAATTAAATTTAAAAATACTTTTCTTTCTTTGTTCTTAGTCTCATCTGTCAACCATGTCCTTTAATATACCGATTCTTGTTCAAATGCTAGGCCCTACTGATACAATGAGTAAAAGACATATTGTCAAGAACAATGGGGTCAGTGTGTTTGAAACAAGGGGGAATATTTTTATGGGCATTAACGGCAACGTGTCTTTTACTGTAATACATTTAAATAATTACACATTCCACATAGTTTTTGATCACCCCTTGTATGCACACCGGAAGGTGTCTCTGAGTCAGACGGCATGGGCTGGCTCTCTGGCGTTCCGGTTCCTTTCTTAAGCAGTGCTCAGACCTCAGGTTTCCCCCTTCGCCTGTCTTTTAATGCCATAAGGTTCTCGTTCAAGCTCCTAGTCTGGAGTCAACAGCACCACCACAAGAAGCCAGTGCGCGAGGGACGAAGGGTGAGGACGAACGCGGTGGCTGGGCAGGCAGAGGAGGGGGCACACCGGTGTGGAGGGAACTCTGTCCCCTACCCCTGTCCTGCGGAGGAGAAACCTGTGGTGTGCTCAGGCAGAATGAGATCTAGGGAGAGCTGCCCCAGCGGCCCTTGGAACACACTTTCAGTTGTCACAGGCCTGCTCTCGGTTCACTGTTACAGGGGAAGAATTCCGAGTTCTTTCCACTGACCCAGGCGACCGCTGCACTGTCCACATTTTTCTCCACTATCCTCCGCAGAAACCCGCAGAAACCCCCTGGCTCTGTCTTTCCTGGATGATTCTGGTATTGAATATGCTCAAGAATATAATTTTAAAAGCTCACTTCTGAGGTAGAGGAGGATGAAAATGAAAACGAGTATGACCTTCAGTTGAACTTACAGGCATTTTAGGGTGATCATATGTTAGGACTCAGAGTAAAATCCTGTGCAAGAGAAAAGCTGCCCTCGCAGCCCACTGTTACCGAGGGACTGGCCTCACCACAAAGCCTGTCCTCTGCAATTATGTCAGAGGTAAGACTCTGCCGAGGCCCTGTGCTCACCTTGCCGGGGCTGGAACTGCTGTCTGGAGAGCACTGAGGTGTGAGTGCTTGGGTGCACTAGTGTGTGCACTACAGTGGACAGCTAGCTAACAGCTACTCGGGTTAAAACAATCAGCCTCCAAACGGGCTTATGATCAGGCCTATTGCAAGCAGAGGGGAAGGTACAGATTAACTTACTTTTTACTTTTCAGCAATGGTGTAAGCAGCAAACATGAAATGTTTAATGGAAAAAGTAAGTTATTTGGACCTGAAGGTTGGGTTGATTAATACCCAGATACCACATTTGGAATGTGACACTGAGAAATACAAGGAATTTTCTGAAATGTTTTTTGACCATAATAGATCCTATATGAAGAAGTGAATAGCTGACTGCCTTCACAAGACAAAATCTGGTGATTAGATTTCCAGTGAGAAAGAAAAATCACTTTCTCCATTTAATGGAATGAAATGACTGAATGATGTATTGATTGGTGGATGTTTAAGTTTTTAAGAAATAGCCAAACTTTTCCAAAATGCTTGTACAATTTTTTTTATTCCCAACAGTAGTGTTTGAAAATTCCTTGAAAAAATTGTGGGCAGTTAAAAGAAATTCAGCCATTAAAATTGGTATGTAGTATTATTTCACTGTTACTTTTAACTTGTATTTACTAATGAAGAACAATGTTGACTACCTTTTCCTGTGTTTATTTGCTATTTATGTATTTTTATGCAGTCAGTCCAAATGTTTCCCTCATAACAAATAGAGTACTTGTTTTCTTACTGAGTTTTTAGAGTTATTCATATGTGGTAGATATAAGTCCTTCAGCAGAAACAGGTCTTACAGATTGACTGGGAAGCACTCCCTTCGCTTCCACTTTCAGGGAAGAATTTCTGTAGAATCGCTGTTATTCTATGCTCCCTAGGTAGAATTTACCAGTGAAGCCACCTGGGCCTGAACCTTTCACCACGAAAGGATTTTACCTGTATTTCAATTTTCTTAATAGACACAGGTCTATTCAAGTTATGCACTTGCTCTTGAGTGGGCAAGTTTATATCTTTCAAGGAAGTTTTAAATTTCATCTAAATTGATTGTTGGCATAAAGCTGTGGTGATGTCACTTCTTATTACACTGGTGATCTGTGTCTTATTTTAGTCTGTTAGACCGTCATTAA
>PVLD010006726.1:26810-75984 GCA_004027595.1 Dinomys branickii
TTATTTATTTTTTTATTTTAGAAACATAAAAGTACAAAAACATATTGACAAACAGACACCCATTATCATAGAAAATAGTACAATCACAACTAATCTATAGACAAGGTGATATGGTCTCAACAGTAGTTGTTGCTTTATCCATTGATATCTTCGAATTGTAGATGTATGGACCCATATACAGACATGCAAATTTAGTCAGGACCGTCATTAATTTTATTGATCTTCTGAAAGGACAGCTTTTGCTTTTGTTAGTTTTCTTTATTGCTGACCACAAGGCTTTGGGGGCCTAGCTTCACATACATTTAATCTTCTATTTTTTTTTTTTTTGCGGTACTGGGGATCGAACTCAGGACCCTGCGCTTGCTAGGCAGGCGCTTATTCCACTGAGCTATATCCCCAGCCCTAAAACATTTGTTTTTTTTTTTTTTTTTTTGGCGGTACTGGGGATTGAACTCAGGACCCTGCGCTTGCTAGGCAGGCGCTTATTCCACTGAGCTATATCCCCAGCTCCATTTAATCTTATTATATTATATAGAATTGGGAATGGCAGGCATCTCAGCCAGTAAATTAATTCTTTATAAGCATTCACCTAAGTATCCTGATGAGCAGAGTTTTTAAGGCCTCTCTCAGAGACCAATCTGGATTCTGCTATTCAAAATAATTTTGCATATATTTTCCTGAAGATAAAAAATACAGATTTAAAAAACTAACTGTGAAGCATTTTAGTTTTAGTTTCTATTATGGAATGAAAACTGCCAACTTCACTTATTTATAAGAATTAAATTTGAAATGGAATATGGAGAAACATGAATTTATAGGATCTTATTTTTTGCCCATCTGCCATTAAGTATTATGTAAAATTTAGAAAGGCCCATAAAAACAAGCTATGATTCAAATCCCAGGACAGAAGAACATTTTGGGAATAAAGTATAATAAAACTGGAGTTGTGGTTCTGGGTGGTACAGATATTAAACTATAAAACATACTATATAAAATGGTACCAATATGTGAAAGACTCTCAGTATAGTTAGATACACTAAAGAAAAATAAGTAGCTAGTATTAAATTTTGTTATTTCACAGATTAAACATTAAGTTTAAGTGAACTGTGTCAATTCCTTTATATAGGATTTAAAAATTATTCCATATTATATGGGCTCAAATATTAAAAGACAATAAAAAAATTTTTTTTTTTTTTTAGTGGAACCAGGTATTGAACTCAGGACCTTGTACTTGCCAAGCAGGCACTTATTCCACTGAGCTACATCCCTAGCCCAAAACTGTTTTGTTATAAAGAAGCTGGGGGCATGTAAATTGTTGTCAGTTTTCAGTTAAATGGGAGCATGCAGATGCCAGGAATTCTTGAATGCGCCATGCTCCCACCAGCTGCAGTTATTTCGCCAGCAGGAACAGATAAATTTTAGAGCACTAAACCTTGGTAGGGTAGCTTTGCTACTTACGCATGAGTCCACAAGCAAGGCTCATCTTAGAAGGCAAATAGCTTTCTGTCTTTGGAGGAAGGTGTTGCAAATGCTGCATATAATAATCATGAGGAGAATCACAGTACCACACCAGACTGGAGTGATCAAATTTACAATGTGAATAAACTTTGAAGGCAAAGTCAAAATTTTTTTTTCAAATAGGAAAAATGAAAAAGTACACTGTAGGATGCTTTCAATTATTTTCCCTAAGGCTCAAATAAAGGGATGTTTTCTTATGCTTCATATTTTCCTTCACAGTATAAATATTTTCCCCTTGGTATTGTACTTTAAAAATAAATGATAGGGTGCTGGGTATGGTGGCACACGCCTGTAATCTCAGCACTTGGGAGGCTGAAGCAGGAGGATTGGTGCAGGTTTGAGGCCAGCCTGGGCTACAAAGGAAGCTCAAGGCCAGCCTGAGCTGCATAGCGAGACCCTGTTTCAAGAAGACAAAGAAAAAAAAAAAAAGATAGGTTAAAATTGTATTTTTATATTTTGGATCTATTTTCCTTTTGAAAGCTCTGACTCAATTATTTTAAGAAAGGGAAGCATTCTGTAATATCATTTGAGCTAAGTCAGTTTCTTTTAGAAGCAACAAAAATCTGCCAGATGTTGCTATTATGAAACAGTGATCTAGCATTTACAATTCATCTGACACCTGGACGCACTGGCATAAACAATGGCTTTTTCTATGATGAGGCAGTTCTAATTTAAGATCAGTGCTTCATCTGTTTTCTTTGTAATTTTATTAGTACTAATGGACAAGTCTAGGCATATGTCCATGGACTGCTTTTTGGCATTCAGCACGTTAGAAATGGTTAACAAGCAGGGAACACATTCCATTTAGAGCAAGTTTCACTTGCTGCTGTGTAATTTTGAACTTATTTTTAAAATGTTGTTGGATCTGGCTCTGTTCTGTCCCTGAGAGACTGGGGACAGCACTAATTTGAATTATTTGGCAAATGCCAGAGTCATGTAAAGCAGCAGTGTTCATTTGAAAGGCATTCAAAGAAGGCATTTTCTAATGCCTAAACACAGTATGTAGGAGATGATGAAATGCTACCTTATAATTAAGTCAGCAAGAGTCAGAAGCACTCTTTGCTAACTATAGACTTCTTAGACTCCTCTGTTTTCCAATAAATAAACAATTCCCCTTCAGCACAAAATAATTTGCTTCACAAAAGCTGATACCTATCAAAGCCATGCATCCTTAAAGTACTGCAATTAAGGTCATATGGTCTCTCTGTCATGGCTTGTCTGCACTCAGGTTAGCATGGATGAAGTAGTAAAAGTTAAAGCACAGTTCAGGCAAATGAAAAAAATTATACATATTTCAGTTATTTATTTATTTTATTTTTTTTTTGCGGTACTGGGGATCGAACTCAGGACCCTGTGCTTGCTAGGCAAGCGCTTATTCCACTGAGCTATATTCCCAGCCCCTACATATTTCAATTAAAAAATCTTAACGTGGTAGAGCTAGAACTGAAATACTACTTAACAGAGCCTTAGTCTGTGAACAGTATTATTTTCTACAGTTCCTGAAGCATTCACTTACAAACAACTGAACTTTCATTAGAAGTCAACTTCCACAATCCTCATACTCCTGGCCAATGCTCAATAATAAAATATTAGTACTCTGTTCCAAATAAGGGTTATTGCACTTGGGACACAGACATTCCCATTTGTGAGGACACTATGTCCTATACAAGCACCTCCCATCTTCCTGATTGTGAGTGGATTCTCTGCTGACTCTAATGTTTAGGTATGCAGAATTCTGCAAGTTGAACACAGGAACTGAATACATTTTGTAGTGTATTTAAACAAGCCAAATTCAGCTGTACAAGCTCAGTTCCCTGAAATATACCCCTGTTAAAGGAAAAGAATTTTGAAGAGGTAAAAAACCCAAAAGGGAATGGGGAAGATGGGAGGAGGACACAGTAACAGGCAAAGAACAGTTTGGCAGAATTTTGAAACATGGAAAACAATCCTTCCTAACCAACACTGCCAAGTGATGTATCCTTGCTAGGGCAAGAGACTAGAGCTGCCTCCCATCCTGAAAAATCAAACTATCAAACCTCCAAATGTAGGAATCCCAGGCACAACTGGGTTAGCAATGAGACTTGGCATGGAGAAAAGTAGAAGCCTACACATTAAACTGGGATCTCCCTACACCCACTTACTATCTTGCTTCCAGAAAGTACTTCCTGGGCACCAGATTGATAAATTATTCTCTAGAGAAACTAGAGAATAGAGATAGTTGCAAAGAATAGAGAAATAGGTGCTGTTTTCTTTTTCTGGAGCTGTAATTTATTAAGATGTGGAATTTATTAATGGAGTATAATTTTCAGGTTTATAGAAGTACATGTCACATAACATTTATTTTAGTTATTGAGTCTGATTAATTTTGAACACTGTATACAGGATAACACTGTATACACAGTATATACTGTGTGTAGAACCACTGTATAGAGTAACCATCACAATTAGAATACAGAACAGCTTTCTGATCCTAATTTTGCTTATTCCTTTTGTAGTCAATTCTCTCTTCCCAACAACAGATAATCACTGGTTCACTTTCAGTCACTATGGTTTTGCTTTTTTTTTTTTTTTTTTGTACCAGGAATTCAACTCAGGACCTCCACTTGCCAGGCAGGTGCTGTACTGCTGAGCTATATCCCTGGCCCAGTTTTGCTTTCCTAAAAGATTTCATTTAAATGAATTTATATAATACATAGTCTTTCCTGGAGGACATTAAGCATAAGGTTCATTATGCTGTGTATAGTAATATTCCATTCCTTTTGCTTGCTGAATATTCTATTACATGAATACTCCAGAATTTGTTCATCTATTCAACATTGTTTTCATACTACCTCTCTGTAGTTACCCCCACCCCCGAACTCCTGGTAACCAATAATTTATTGTTTGATCTTGTCATTTTGAGAATGTTCTATACATGGACTCATACGGTATGTTATCCTTTGGAGACCGCTCCCCCCATTCAGTATAATGATCTTGAAGTTTATTCAAGTTATTGCATGCATCAATAGTTCATTTTAAAAAATTGTATTATTCCATAGTATGAATGTATTGGTTTGTATGGGCATTCACCTACTGTAGGGCTCCTTCCCCCTTTTGGCTATTATAAATAAAGCTGCTTTGAACAGTACAATTATATTTCAAGTGAGTCTCTTATAAACAGTGTATCATGATAATATTTATTTATTTATTTTGCAGTACTGAGGATCAAACTCAGGACCTTGTGCTTCTGAGGCAAGTGCATATTCAACTGAGCTATATCCCCAGCCCTCATGATGTATTTAGACTAGCTACATTGAATGTAATTAATGGCAGGGCTTGGTTCTGCCATTTTATTTTTTATATTGTTTGTTCTATTTTTTTTGTTTGCCTCATGTGCATTACTTTATTTTAGAATTCCATCTGACTTGTCTATAGTATTTCTAAGTGAATCTCTTAGCCTAAGTGGTTGCTGTATTACATTATGTATCTTATAAGTCCAGAGCTGCTGACATTTCAGAAGTTTCAGCCAAGTATAGAAACCTTACTTCATTTTATAACCTTTTATGCTCTCCTATTTGTACCTGTCTCAATTATTTCTGTAACATACATCAAAAATATATCAGTGTTACAGTTTCTCCTTCAAATGTCAAACTAAGTTAGAAAACTCAAGAGAAGAATGGTCTACTGTTTTTACCTATTATGTTTACTTTTTCTTTTTTCCTTTCTGATAGCCTGAAATTCCTCCTTTCATCATTTATTTACTGTTTGAAGAACTTTATCCATGTAGGTATATGATTGACCTCAAATTTTTGTGAATGATGAGAGATAAGAATTACAGTTCCTACTTTTCCATGCATATATCCAGTTATTCCAATAACATTTGTGCAAAAGTCTCCTTTCCTCATATCTTTGTTTTATAATTGTTTTTGTAAGTATAGTCATCCTTAGGATCTTAGCCTCTTATTTGCAAATGGAAAAGTCAAACTTACCCTTAAAATTCTGTTTTACCTTGTGAAATCTGAGGGTAGTATACAAACATGATACATAGTAAAATATGTCACAAATTTAAGTTAATCTCAGCATAAAAATATGTGAAACTGAAAATATGAGCATTTTCAGTGTATGCAGGATGCTGTAGAAGGCACAGTACAAGCTGCCCAATGGAATAGTCAGGCATGTACAGTCCTATAATAAACCTGTTAAATAAATACAAATGCTGCATACTGTTGGATTACAGTGGAATGAACAGCAAGAGAAATCACAGAAACTATGCAAACATATGAAGATTAAATAATACATTATTGAATAATCAGCAGATCACAGGAGAAGTCAGGGAAGAAATCAAAAAGTTCATAGAATCAAATGACTATGGAATTACAATATGCCAAAACTTATGGGACAAAATGAAAGCAGTTCTAAGTGGGAAGCTTACGGGCATAGATGCACACATTAAAGGGTAGAGTGATCCCAAATAAATAACCTCATGATACATTTTAAGATCCTAGAAAAAGGAGAATAATCCAAATCCCAAAGTACCAGAAGAAAAAGCATATAAAAATCAGAGTAAGGATTAATGAAATTGAGACTAAAAAAAAAAAAAAATACGAAGGATCAATGAATAAAAGTTCTATGAAAAGATGAACAAAATAGGTAAACCCCTAGCCAAACATACCAAAATAAGAGAAAAACAAACAAACAAACCCTATCAATGCAATTAGAAATTAAAAGGTAAAATCACAGCAAACACTGCCCAAATCAAGGGGACTATAAGGAATTATTTTGAAAACATATTGCAATAAATTGGAAGCCTTAGAAGAAATGGATAAATTCCTGTACACATATGAACTGCCAAAAACGAACCAAGAAAATATAAAATGTCTGAACAGACCAATAACAGACAATGAAATAGAGGGAGTAATAAAAGCCCTTACCCTTGAAGAAAAGCTCAGGACTCCATGGATTTACTACAGAATTCCACCACAACTTCAAGGAAAATCTTAGTACCAATACGCCTCAAACTCTTCCATGAGATTGGAAGGGAAGCACTGCCAAACTCATTTCTGGAAGTTAGCACTATCCTGATACAGAAACTACACAAGGATTTAACAAAAAAGAAAGAAAGAAAGAAAGAAAAAGAAAGAGAGAGAGAGAGAGAGAGAGAGAGAGAGAAGAGAAAGAAAAGAAAGAAAGAAAAAGAGAAAGAAAGGAGAGAAAAGTATGGGCCAATTTCCTTAATGAACAAAGATGCAAAAATCCTCAACAAGATACTTGCTAATAAGAGTAATAAATTATTTTTAAAAATCATTCATTCAGAAGCTGTGCAAAAGAAAAGACAAACTGTGATGGGGAAATTGGAAACGAAGAAAGGAAAAAAGGAAAAAAAATGTATACAGGATAATTAAGATTGTTACACAGCTGGCTTCTCTTAGTTTACTAAAAAGCAAGTTTTGTGCTGACCCTGTATAGACAGGATAGCTTGCCTATATCCTCTACTCTGAATTACTTCTAGGAAGACAAGAGTCCACAGTGTATCAACTATTGTAGCTGTCCTAAAGGTCTGTTTTGAAACTGGGTTTTATTGTTGTGTTTACCTTTTTTCAGAAGGAAGGAACGGCTGGGATGGGGGACAGGAGAAACAGAGGGGAAATATATATATTTATATATCTCCACACAAGATAGCTGGGGTGAAGAAAACATTGTGCAATATAACAACTATTTTAACTTACTATCACTTTGTTTTAAAATTCTATATTTTTTTTTTTTGGTTTTGTTTTTGACTTTGTGTTTTTTTCTCTTCAAAATAAAATTAAAAAAAGAAAGGTAAGAAAAGATCATCATGATCAAGTTAGAGACTCAAGGATGATTTGACAGATGTAAATCAATAAATGTAATATATGACACAAACAGAAAAAAGGACAAAAGTCACTGATCATCTCAATAGATGCCTAACAAAATCAATATCCATTAATGATAATACTGACAAAAATACATATAGAAGGACATTACCTCAAACTTATAAAAGCCATTTATGAGAAACTCACTACCATCATTATACTAAATGGAGAAAAAGTAAAAGTATTTCCTTTAAAATCAGAAACAAGGGGCTGAGGATATAGCTCAATGGAATAAGCACCTGCCTGGCAAGCGCAACATTCTGAGTTCGATCCCTGCTACCACACACACACAAACCAAAAAAACCCCGAAAAACCAGAAACAAGGAAAGTATCAACTGTCACCACTCCTGTTCAGTATAAATATTCCCTGTTCAACGCGACCTACTTGCTTAGTAACTGTTGGATTCACCACTGAGGTATGCTGTTTGGACTTACGACCTGCTACTAGGACTAATGACCTGTCTTTTTTTGTACAGTTCTGTACATCTTGTTTATACAGCCTCAATGTCTTTTTTTTTGGTACAGTACTTCTTGTTTGTACAGTACTATAATCCTTGCCTGCGGCACTGTACAGCATTATAGTTTTATGTTCTAAGTTATAGTACTGCATGTAAGGGCTATGCAAAAAAAAAAAAAAAAAAAAGCCAAGTCATCAAGATGTAGTTTCATTTGACCATTTCTTTGTTTCCAATTTTATTTTTTAGTTTTTGAGACAAGGTCTTGCTATGTTATTCAGGCTGGTGTTAAACTCACAGGAATCCTCCTCCCTCAGCCTCCTGAGCACTGGGATTACAGGTGTGTACCACCATTCCTGGATGTTCTGAATATTGTTATGTACATACAATATATAATTCCTCATCCAGCAACCAATTAATTTAACAACTTAGTCACAGGAATGGAACTTGGTCATTAAATGACGAGTGTCTGTCTGTATAGTACTCGAAAATTTGGCGAGAACAATCAGGCAAGAGATAGAAATTAAAAGGATACATACAGGAAGGGAAAATACCAAACTAGCCTTATTTGTAAATGACAAGCTCCTTTACACAGATGACCCAAAAATTCTACCAGAAGACTCTTAGCAGCAAAGTAGCAGAGTACAAAATAAATACAGAAAAATCAATAGTATTCCTGTACACTAACAATGAAACCAAAGAAAGAAACTACAAAAGTAATCCCATTCACAGTATTTAAAAAAAAAAAAAAACCTAGAAATTAACCTAACCAAGGCAGTAAAAGACCTCTAAATTAACACTATAGTACTCTGAAAACAGGGACTGAAGAGGACATAAGAAAATGGAAAGATATCTCCTGTTCCTGGATAGGCAGAACCAATATTGTTAAAATGGCCAATTTACCAAAATGATATATAGATTTAATGTAATTCCAATCAAAATAACAACACTGTTCTTCACAGAACTAGAAAAAGAATAATAAAATTTATATAGAATTAGAAGAGACCCAGAATACCAAAGCAATCCTGATCACCAAGAGCAAAGATGGAAGCATCACAAGCCCACATTTCAAGTTATATTACAAAGCTACAGTGATAGTTCTGGCACAAAAACAGAGACTAGATCATGCAGAAACAATCCCAGGCATATTCAACCATCTAATCTTTGACAAAATGGATAAAAATTAACATTGGAGAAAAGAAAACCTTTTCAACAAATGGTGCTGGGATAACTGGCTACCCACATACAGAAGAATAACTTCTAGACCCGTATCTCTCATCCTGTTCTAAAATCTAATCAAAATGGATCAAAGACCTAAATAATAATGAATCTGATGAAAGATAAAATAAGTAAAACTCTTGAACACATAGGCATGGCCAGCAACTTTCTGAACAGAACCACAGTTACACTAAAAACAATGCAAAGAATCAACAAATGGAATTATATCAAATTAAAAAGCTTCTGTGCAGCAAAGGAAACAACTGACCAAGTGAGAAAAAAATCTTGCCAGCTACTCCTCGAGGACTAGTATCCATAATATATAAAGAACTCATAAAAAATTACGCACTCCTAAACAAAAAGCCCAGTCCAAAAACTGGCAACTGAAATGAACAGCAACTTTTCAAAAATAGTAAAGATGGCCGATAAGTACATGAAAAAATGTTGAGCATCTTTGGCTATTAGAAAAATGTAAATCACCACAATACTAAGTTCTATCTCACTCCCGAAAGAATGGCTATCACCAAGAAATTACAAAACAGTACTGGTGAGATTGTGAGGAAAAACAAACCCTTCTACACTGTTAGTGGGACTGCGAACTAGTGTAACCACTATGGAAATCAGTATGAAGATTCCTCAAAAAATAAAAATACAAATTCCTTTTGACCCAGCCATACCTCATCTTCCCAAAAAAGTTAAAGACATACTATAGTGATACATGCATGCTCATGTTTATGGCAGCACAACTCATAATTGCTAAATCCTGGAAGCAGCCTCTAGGCCCATTAACAGACAAATGCATGATTTCTCTTGCATGAGAAACCCAAGATTATATATATACATATATATATGTGTGTGTGTATGTGTATATATATGTGTGTGTGTATATGTAACTTAAAGAGCAAAATAAAAAAGATACATGTTAGGAAACAGGGAGGTAGACTTCGTTCTGGGGTTCTGGGGATAGAGAGGAAGGAGAGGCAGAGGAGGTGAAGTAAAAATGATTAAAATGTGCTATAAATGTGTACCTATTCTCCAAGATGAACGTAATTATTATGTATTGCAACCATATTAATTAACCCGCAAGATAAAGAGCCTATGTTCAACTTAATTCAGTTTTAAAAAGCCAAAAATGGTTTAGTACAATTCTTATTAAAGTAAGTCTGCATGGATAATTCCACCTGGCATTCTTCTCAGTGAGTTTATGCCTCAGAAATAGATTTATGTGGGTGGTGTGATTCTGATGATGCCTCATTTGGGTTCTGTTCCTACATGCTGTTTGACTGTAAATAGCTCACTATGGGAATTACAATTTTAATAGTTACTGATATTCTTTTTATTATTATTATTTTTATACACAAAGGCCCTAAAGAAAGTCAACTGCTCTATTTAGTGTTCAAATGAATTATCAGTGATATGATCTCAATGCAGGGGTAAAAAGTGGTGTGTGTGTGTGTGTGTGTGTTTTGAGACAGGGTGTGTATGTGTGTGTGTGTGTTTTGAGACAGGGTGTGTGTGTGTGTGTGTTTTGAGACAGGGTGTGTGTGTGTGTGTGTGTGTGTGTGTGTGTTTTGAGACAGGGTCTCACTATGTAGCCCAGACTGGCCTTGAACTGACAGTGATCCTGCTTCAGCCTACTGAGTGCTGGGATTACAGGTGTGTGCTACCAGGCTTGGCTTGATTGTATGCTCTTACCAAGAGAAAACAAAAGCCTCCAGTAAAGAGAATTAAGAACTTTTCAAGTGAAATCTTGACAAGGCAATGAATGTTACTTTATTCAAACTGGATATGCAGAAGAATAATTTTTCAGGACATGTAGAACTACTGAAGGATCCTGTTTGTCCTAAAGATTTTTACAAGTGGAATAAAAGCACTGTAACTGAGCTCTCAGCACAGTCCCAGCAATATGACACAGGATATTCTAACTGGCCTTGATTAAAGCTGGTGAGAGTATGAGCAAGACTTGGAGTGATTCCAAGTTTTATTAATTAATTGGAAATATATATTTTGAATGTCCATTATATTCAGAGATAAATGACGTTTGTGTGAGCTACTAGAGACATGAAGACTACTGCAACATAATTTCTGTTCCCAGTATTCTTAGTCTAAGTAAAAGGTAACAGACATATACAAATAAATATACTGCGTTAAATTTTACAGGTGCCAAATAAGTCAGTACATCATTTACCGGGAACACAAATGAGGGAGGTTAGGAAAATGTTTAAAGATTATTGAAGATTATAAAATAAGACAGCATACACTGCTCAGAATAGTGCAAGTAAAAACATATTATTATTAGCAGTGATGGTGTGTGGGGCCAGGAAACTGAGCAATAGGCAAAGTAAGTACTTCCAGGGAGAACGGACATGCTTTCATCTATACAGAAGCACGAAGAGGTGCTTGCTCCTCTCTCAGGCCTCGGTTAAGCTTTCTGTTTCAGAAACGATGGTCTTCAACTTTTCCTTCATTTATTTTTTTTTTCCTTCATCTATTTGCCAAAAGGAGTGTGAATAAGCAGGCTAACATTTAAAGAGAATACACCATTAGCTGCAGAGAGTTTAAAAGGATAAGCTCAGTCTTGTTACCAGTGCTTCCACTGGTGCTCAGAAAGATGGACTGAAATTATTCAAGAGGTCTTTTCTTTAACAAGCAAACTAGGCTGGGCGTGGTGGCGCATGCCTATAATCCCAGCACTTGGGAGGCTGAGGCAAGAGATCATTGCGAGTTCGAGGCCAGCCTGGACTACAAAGTGAGCTCACGGCCAGCCTGAACTGTGTAACTCTCAAAAAGAAAAAGACAAAACAAACAAAAAAACAAACAAGCAAACTGAAGAAATCAAAAGCATAGCCTTCTGGGTGTGTATACATTTGTGCACATGCACGTGTGCAGGGAGGGGAATGGAGAACCACTGCTAATGGTACGGCCCTTCTTTTGGGGTGATATACATTTATAAGGCTTTTGTGTGTATGTGTATATGTGTGTATGTGGTGGGGGAGGTGAATGGAAAGTCACTGCTAATCAGTATGCAATTTTCTGGGGGTGATACGCATTTTTTATATACGAAGATTCTTTTTTTTTTTTTTTTTTTTTTTTGCGGTACTGGGGATCGAACTCAGGACCCTGCGCTTGCTAGGCAGGCGCTTATTCCACTGAGCTATATCCCCAGCCTATACGAAGATTCTTAAATGTTCTAAATTTGTGATAACTGTTGTACAACTCTGAATATACTGAAACTATACCGGGCATGGTGGCACATGCCTGTAAGCTCAGCTGAGGCAAAAGGGTCTCTGGGAGTTCAAAGCCAGCCTGAGCTACATACTGAGCTCAAGGCCAGGTTGGACTCCAAAGATCTTGTGCTAAAAATAATAGGTGAACTATGTGATACACAATATAGTTCAATGGAACTGTTATTTTAAAATTCAGGCCATTAATAGAATAAAAACAAAACCACACAGCTACATGCCTACTTGACCTTTTCAGAAGACCCAGTTCTATTTTTGGTTCCTGAAAACATCTCCACCTTTCTTTCCAATAGATACTTGAAACCCACGTATTTCAAAGATGCTCACTGTTATGTCTGACATGCCAGAAACTGTTCATCTATACCCCAGGGTTGTAGTGCAGATGAAACAAAGCTGGAAATGTCAACCTTGCTTTTCCTATGCCAATTTAGCCTTCGGCTTGAAAGCCCAGTGCCATCCAATTTTCAAGCCCAAACCTGAGCAAAATCCCACCAAGAGGGGTCTGAGACTCACATGCTGGGATGAAGACAGAAGCAGTTTAGAGGACCTGCACTGGGTTCGACTAGATACACCTGTTGGCTTCTTGCCTAGCCTCAGTTACACCATAGAACTAAGACAGTGATTTCGACTCCAAAAGCTTGCTTGGCTGGGGCTGATTATTTTTCTAGGGATTAGGCTCTATCTACTATGTTCCTAGGCATACGTAGCCCCTTCCAAACTGGATAAATCATGTGCTGGCTTTCAGGTTGTGCCAGTAGCAGGAAATTTTTGCTGTTCTACCATAGTCTAAATCTTGAAGAATAAGTCTATGTTTGGTCCTTTTCCTTTGGGAATTTAGAATGCAAACTGCCTTACTTGCGGGCCAGCCCAACAGTCAGTTCAGCAATCCTACATTCAGAAATCTACTGGTTCTTTTTCATCTCCATTTGCAGGAGTCTAATGATAAGATTTCAGCACGTTCTATGACTAAGTTATGACAGGAAAGTACCTGGCATAGCACTACAATGCTCAATACATGGCAATACTTTTCTTTCCTTTGGAGCAATCAATTTATACCTTCTGTACTTACCTGGTGTACACAGTCTAAGAATTGCAAGAAGACTGGAGCAAAACCACTACCCTGAGAGCTGAAGGTCAAGCTGCTCCGCTGACTGAATTTATGACCAAAAGAGAGCCACTCTTTTTCAACCAACATCCGGAAGCCTTCAAGTGTCCTATAAAAGGGGTCACTGAGTAACTGCACCAAGGAGGTAACCTAAGGCCAAATCAAGACAGATACTTCATTAATTTCAGTCCTGAAAAGGTTCTGCTGCTTAGATAAAAACATTTCCTTTCAATGATGGCTAATTCACACGCAAAGTTACGTGTGTTCACTAACTATTTCAGGATGGCAATCGAATGGGTTCTGCAAACTTTCCAGTAAAAAAATAAAATTCACTTTGGCTACAAGTTTTCTTTCAGAGAGTTATTATTTTCAATCCTCGACTGGTCAGTTTGCTGACTGTGGCCTTTTTCTAGCTTGATTAATGAGGTCAGGGGATTAATTCAAATGTAGTCTACTTTTTGGCAGGTGTAGATTAATGTGTTAATGTAGTTTGTATTCATACTTTCCCTGTTCATTCAGATAAATGAACCAGCAAGGACAGCCCATGTCCCACACTGCTGACAACGGGCTCCATCTGCAAACTCACATGGTACATCTGTAGATGTGGGAACCTGATGCTCTGGGCAGAGCTCCAGGCTGTGCAGAGGCTGACAGCTCAGGGCACAGAGCTTCCTTATAGATAACAGGAGGGGTTTAACATAGAGGTTTTTCTGTCCATACACGCACTGCTCAGTATACAAAAGATTCAGCCACACAATTAAAAACAAAACTAAAGGGAAATGCAAATACAAAATAAAATATCTGAAAATGCATGTGACAGCTTACTTGTGCAGTGATATCCCAGCCTTCTTCCAAACAGACCAAGACTGAGGAACCACTCTCGAGCACTTCCGCTACCACCACGGCCAGCTGCATTATCCTATGAAGCTAAGACATGAGGTCAGTATTAGACAAGCACTTTTTGAGCACAAGAGTCCAGTCACTTGCTATCATTAGCCTTGGATAATCAAACAAGTTAATGATGAAGCACTTGTAAAAAAGAAACAATGTTTTAAATACTTAAAGCTTTTGTTAAATTGATCCAGACTGGCCTTGAACTTGTGATTCTTTCTCAGCCTCTAAAGCACTGAGACTGCAAGTATTAAACTACTATTCTTGTTTGCATTGTACAATTTATTTTTCTTGTTTCTTTTCTTTTCCTTCTTGTCTTTTGGAGACAGGGTTTCGCTATACAGTTAAGGGTAGCCTTGAACTCATTTTGTAGCCAAGTTTGAGGGTAGCCTCAAACTTGCAGCAATCCTCCTGCCTCAGCCTCCTGAGTGCTGGTATTACAGGCGGTGCCACCATGCCCGGTTATCCTGTCTCCTTTAAAAGGATGATTTTTATAGTATATGAATTGTATGTTAAGAAAAGATATTCCTATTTGTCACTCTGCATTTATGTTTGTGTTCAGCTTTTAAGTCAGGTCAGCTAACTCAAAATCCCTAATGAGTATTTAATTAGGGTATAAACACAGCATATAGATTTTAAAACCAAATGTGTGTATGATTCTAGTTTTTAAAAATATTTTGAGCATCACATGATGAGGGACTGTTGAGTATAAATCTAACTCTGAACTAAAAAATACCATGTTTTAAACAGGTTATTTTAAGCACAGGCGCAAGATACATGTCCTTACCTGAAGCTCCTCTCTACTGTTCCTATAAAATTGCTATTTCTGTGTCTGAATTCCCTTAGGCTTAGCATTTGCTGTACTTTGTTAACTTTTAAAATTATCCCAAGTGGGATATTTTTCACTCTCTCTAACTTCTGATACAGATTCATTTGTCCAGCAAGAAGGAGCAGAGGACAGAATGTATCAGAAATACAGAGACAACAGTTGGGTGGTAGGGACAGTATGGGCTCGGGGCTCATAATCTAGGGACAGCTTGTGCCATAGGTACTCAGGGTATCCTAAACTTAGGAGTAATGTACACATCCTGATAATATAGTTATAACCAATTGCATCTGTAGCTGTGTTTGCAGTTTAAGTACCTGGAGGACAGTCCCTGTTCTGGGTACTGATGTTGTTTCTTGGCTTCTGTGCCTTTTAGTCCTATACGCTATGGAGAGACAACGTTTTTTCCTCCTCAACAGAGGCTGAGTAGTTGGAGGAGGTAGATGAATGCAAAGGACTAAAAAATTGGAAATTCTTGTGGTAAGAAGGAACAATGGACATTGTATCAGGGATTGAAAGAAAAAGCTGAAGGTTATATTGCAGAGATGCTCTTGGCCAAAAGTCTGCATCAGTGTCTAAAGTATGCATGTCATAAATATCTTTCTTTCTGTGGTTTGGAAGAAATATGTGCTATCATACTATTTCCTCTTAATTTCTCAATTAAAACTCCATTAAAAATATCCTAAGGTTGACAAAGTTGAATGATGGATATATAGTTTTCCTCAAACCTTAGGTGGGTTTGAGGTATCCAATGTGCTTTTTGGTGTTGGTATGCGGGTGAATCTAAAATCTAGAGACATGGAACAGGCAGAGATAAAGGGAAGGTGAGAAAGAGTGAGGGAAAGGCTTTTAAGAGTCACGTAAAAATTGCCTTCCTTCTGTCCTGGATTCTTACTATCTTGACAACAGAGCTGGAGCTCTATAAATACATGCTAATTAAATTTATTGTACATAAAATTTGCCATACAAAATATTTTTCTTCTCATTAACATCTTATAGACACCAAACTTTCAATTATATAGAGATAAAAAGCAAGTCATTAAGAATTCTACCTCCTCACCTCAAACACAGTATTGCTTCCTAAGATTGAAATACCTTTACAGAAGGCATACAATAATGGGGGAGAATGTGGAATAGGAAGGAATAACACTTTTTTTCTCAAATACTGCATTGATTTTGTATTTCCACTTGGCCTCTTTTCAAAGTGATAAGACAAACTTCCTGAGACATTACCTGTGGGAACCACTCAGAGTCTCCCAGGGCCTTCAAGAAAGTCACTTCTGAGTCAGTAGGGATGGTGCTTGGGATACAAGCCCTCATCAGCTTTTTAAAGCTGGCTTTCACTTGTCGGATTTCATGAAACTCAACAGGAACAAACTCACAATTTAAAGCAAATTCTATCTTGAAGCTCTGTGGATAAAGAGGTAGCAAATTAGGAATATGAAGTACTTTGGGGAAAAAGCAAAGTTTTCAATGGGGCAGTGGTTAACAGTATATACAGCCAGTGAGACCAAATAGTTGCAGAGTCTGCAATGGGTCAAGAAAGCCAATCTTGTATGGCTCATGTGTGAGCAGGCTGTAAAGTCTAGTGGCGTGCCTTCCTTTCTAGAGGTATGTTACCGGTCTGAGGAGTGCTGTCATTCTGAGAACCTAATGAGACTCCAGGAGGCTGGAGGGTGCAGCTTATGCTACCACGCTTCATAAACAGCTGTGCAAGATGCACGCTGTAATTAAATAGTAATATATTATTGGTGCTCCAGAGCTATATAGATTAGATTTTGCAGAGATACATATATTTGTTGATTAGGCAGGTAAAATGTATTCATTGTAAACAGAAAAAAGTAGAGATGAACATTGAGAAAAATAAAAATTACTATCTCATTGGCCTAAAACTACTAAATGTTGTGGGTACTTTTTAGAAGTCAATAATAAAAAATTACATACAATATGCAAGACTGTTCATTCCTATCTTTGAGATATTTTTCACTCACTATGAAACATGTATCATCTGTGTATTTAAAAAATTTTTTCATTTGCATCTTTAATCCATATGGAATTTATGTTTGTGAGGTATGAGCTGTTGCATTTGTAATTGAACAATGTTATACTGGTCCAGTGATATATTTCATTTTGATAATCTGGTTGCCTAGTTCTACAAGATTTGAAAGTCCTCTAACTTTTTTTTTTTTGGCGGTACTGGGGATCAAACTCAGGACCCTGTGCTTGATAGGCAAGCGCTTATTCCACTGAGCTATATCCCCAGCCCCCTCTAACTTCTCATGTGAAAGAATGAATTAATTTTCTAAGTTTCTTTTTCCTTTTTCACAATCTACTGGATCATCTGGTTTTCAAAGATAAAACTGCTTTCTGAAGATTGGTTTTACAACAGTATGAATATACTTAATAATACTAAATTGTACATAATATGGTTAGGATGATAAATTTTCTTATGTGTATTTTACCACAATTTGAAAAATGCTGCCTATATATAGCCTATTTAATATTTTATATTGCTTATCTTGGAGCTTAAAGACCTATTTAAAATTTAAAAGAAAACAAAAAACTACTTTTTTTAAAAACAGCATTTCTAATGTTTATCAGGGAAAAAAATTCTTGTCTTTATGACATTTTTGAATCAAATCTTTTTTTTTTTTTTTTTTTTTGCGGTACCAGGGATTGAACTCAGGACCTTGTGCTTGCCAGGCAGGCACTTATTCCACTGAGCTATATCCCCAGCCCTAAAATGTCAACTATTTTTTTTTTTTGCGGTACTGGGAATCGAACTCAGGACCCTACGCTTGCTAGGCAGGTGCTTATTCCACTGAGCTATATCCCCAGCCCTAAAATGTCAACTATTTTTTTTTTTTTTGCGGTACTGGGAATCGAACTCAGGACCCTACGCTTGCTAGGCAGGTGCTTATTCCACTGAGCTATATCCCCAGCCCCAAAATGTCAACTATTTTTTTTTTAAATGACATTTTTAAGAAGCTACTCTAAAGAAATAATTTAAAATACAGGGAAAAAACCCTAGTGAATTATATCTTAATAACCTCCTCAAACCCTAGATACTTGGAAACATGACTGCAATTTTACATATAGAAAGTAAAGAAACCTAAGCACCCCACACTAACTAGTGACTAAAATACAACTATTATGTAACATAGTCATGATGTTGGGGCTTGATATAAAGAACCTAGCAGTTTATATGAGTTCCTTTGTTTATTTTTTGTAACTTATAACAGATAAAAAGATAGTTTATTTTCAGAAAACATAGATTCCTTTCTAATTTTTTCTTGGTCTTTCTGAGACAGGGTCTTGCTATGGAGTTCAGAGTTCAGGCTGGTCCTCAACTCACTTTGTAGCCCAGGCTGACCTTGAACTCCCAATGATCCTCCTGCCTCAACCTCCCAAGTTCTATTTTCTAACTATTCATGAGCTAGGTATGCCTATCTTACAAGCCAAGAGTTACTAAACATGTTAAGAGACCCTGTTGGTAATAAGGATGTTACTATTAATGATTATGAATTTAAAAAGGAAAGGAGGCCAAATTCAAGATTCTTTTGGATAAGTCACTAATACTTACTGGCTTTCCTTTATTCTTCTGTTGTTGGGACCCAAATATGTGGACTTGCAGCTGGACGGCACAGTGTTAGCTAGAATGTGGCACATGTCAGACAGATAGGGAGCCATACTCTACAGACACATCTGAATTATAGAAGGGTCCCAAATGGTCTTTCTCTCTTACTCAAATATGCAGTCATGTAGCTAACCTGAGCACTGATGGGTGAGAGAACAGCAGAGTTGAGCATTCTAGAGCCAAATCTCAGGGAGTGACTCAGAGCATGTGCAGGCAAACTTGCATTGCTCTTGAAAAGAACTCCAGCTATTTTCTGGATAAAAAATGGTCCATTGTATGAGAAGACACGTATGTAGCAGTTCAATGCCCTCTCCTCTGACAGTTTGCGATTCAGTGAGTGCAGCAGCCCAGGCATCAGCGAAGGGCTGCAACACCAGTGCACACAGAAGAGATGACTTAGTCACTGGAGTTTTAACAGCCAAGCATGTGGGATCCTGCTCAGAGCGCCCTGCCTAGAGTCCCTCCTGTACGGTTCAGCCAGAGGTCTGTCTAGCTTTCCACTGCTAAATGTCGTGGGCATTTCTGAATTGAGAAATACTTTCATTTCACACATATTTGTCAGTAGTAATACAGTTTATTTTCTAATGTGTAACTTGGAAAACAAACTCAAGGTATTACTGCTGCTTTTGGAGATGCAGACTATATTTACAATTTATGAGACCTCAGTATGTTGAAGTTTTTTTAGCATAATAATAGTAAAAATAAAGTTGATTAGCACATAACATTTTAATTTTCTGACATTCTCAGGTCATGTGTCTCAGCATTGAAAAGTTTGAAAAAGGGTTACTTAGAAAACCTTCAGCCGTCCCTGGCCTCCACATGTAGTGCCATAGTCTTTCTATCTCTGCTCTTCTACTGCCCTGTAGCTTTCCGTATTGATGGGTATACAACAACAAAATCATCTACTTTATTAGGGACACAGGTACCTGTGGAAACTGAATCAAGACAGTGGAAAACACAGCCTGGATAAACTTGATTTCTTTTTTCGTACTTCTTAATTTTTAAGATTACAAATAAATATTTTCCTGGTTGGTAAATATGCACATATATCTATATATAGATACACACATAAAGAGCACTAACATTTTAAGGTTATTAACTTCAAGTTAAGAACCACACTATAAAAATTTTCTGGGAAAACCAGCTTGTGACAGGTTTATAAACTGCCTTAGTCTGTACATATGGTTTCTAAATGAGAGAAAAGCATCTTACCCTTAGTTGTGACTTTTCACCAAATATATAAAGGGCTGCTTGGCGTTTTAAGAGCTGGTTTTGTAGGAAGGTGCTATTACCAAAGGAGGCTGAGTGATCCTTCCCTGCCAGCCGGGCACCAACATCAATGAAGGATGCTGGAGAGCTGATCAAGCGAGTGCTGGAGCGAAGACTTGCCCATACACCTTCACAAAAGTCAGAAGAATTGAGTGAGGCAATCTGATGTAGAAATGTCATGAATAAAGAAAAAACTACATGCTATGGAGCTACAGTTTGAGAGGTAATAGCGAGTTGATTAACTTAGATCATGGATCACAATGGTTGTTTGCCATCTGTTTTTGTAATATAAGCATTATTTAATACAGCATTTCAAAATCAATCTTTGAGTAAGAAGGACCTAGGAAGTTAATAATACCCCGTTTTAAAATGTGATGTAACTTCAGTATTTACAAGTATATACTGAAATCACAAATAGAAAGAGAGCACTGACACAAATAAAAAATGCAGGCAGGAAGCAGTAACGAAGCCGGGGAATTTGAACACTGAGTAACTCAATTTCTCAAGGCTTCAAGAAATAAATAAAGAGTATTTTCCTGCCTTCTTAGTTAATTCAACAAGAAATCTAGTGAAAGACATAAAACTAGAAACTTACTAAATGTAAAACTTAAAATTGGAGTTACAATTTATATTTGCAAATCATGACAATGATGTAACTTGAAGTAAAGATTATGTATAGCTTTTTCTAGTATCCATGAAAAATAATGAGAAATTATAAATTTAGTAACATGCTTTTCACCGAGGCTTTATTTAAAATATAGTCAGAAGCAGATGCTTTCTAAGAGAAAAGCCAAGCTAAACAGCTAGAAGAATCTTGTGATGTAAACTGATCTTATTTATATTAGAAAAATGCAGGATTCCTATATGCAAGTGAGACCATTAAGTATTAAACAAGCAACCCACAAGCATATGCTAATTCTCAAACCTGACTAGCACCATGGCAGCTTCAAATAACAAAGCCCCTTGGAAACGCCTGTAGATGTGTTCATACCAGTGGCAGGGTCACAGAGTGCAGGGCTTTCCTAAAGTAGGTTTTCTCCTCTAGGTATAAAAAGGCTGTCTGAGAAGTGTAATTATTGCCTAATGAAATCAAGATATGTTTCTAGGTGATGAAATTACCATGATAATGTCACATCTGCTTCTTTTATTTATGGGATTAAGGGGCCAGTTTCTAGGAAAAGATTTCATAGGTGATTTCTGTCTAAAATGAATGTATAATCTATATGCTTTTCTTAGGTATTATGACAAGTTGTTTATCCATAAATGGAATCACAGGAAATTCAGAATGTGGATGAGGATATAAATTTGACAAAAGTAAAAAGTCACTTGTGACATACTTTCAAATGAAGATGGTTTAAAAGAGTGACACGTTAGGACACTTAATACAGTACCTTGATTATGGACTCTTCCCTTAGCTGAAGATTTGGGATTTGACTGAGTAAAACACTTACCTCTGTACTCATGCACTGGTAAGTAAGTTAAAGACAGGAGAAATGAAATGCATACAGCAGCAAACATCAGAGCAGGTTGAGTAAGAGAACAGGCTATTTAATTTTTAAGATTAAGTTAACACAGAAAATGTAAATATAATTAAACTAGATTTAATTAACAAACAAAAAGCTGAACAGTCACAAAAAGATGAACTGAGTGCCTGTGAAATGAAATTTCAGCACCTGTTTCTATTACTGTAAGCACAGTGAAATGGACAGCACAGCAGAGGGTGCCATTAAAAAATTATACCAAATGGAACAAGCTTTTGAAGATTGTCATTCAGTTAGAAATAAGCTTATATAATAAATTTAAGGAATTTTCGGTGTGTGTGTGTAAATGTTAGGAATACACTGGCCCTAGTACTGAAGGAGACTGACTGGCAAATGTTATGTATTGTACAGCACATTTGTTCTCCTGAGCAAGATCATCACCAGGAAAGTGCTAGCAACCATTTGGAATAACTAAGGGCATACTTTTTCAGTAGAGCATTAAGTATTGCCACACTATTTTCCTTCTCTTATTTATACATTTGTTTTCTATAAATACATATAAGCAATACAAATTCATGATTCTGTGACAATGCCTAATACCATTAATAAGACAGCCAGCTTGTGATGACTGAAGTAATGACTTCTCTTAAAATCCCTACTTGCATCAAAATGATAAGCAGTATTAGAGATAATACTTTTGTAATTTGAGTAATATTCTTTTTTCCATTAGAAGGAAATTGTTTTATGACTATGGCAAACTTTACCTGTAATGACAAAATGCCGAGCAGCCACATCCCTTTCTGAGCAAAAGAATTGTTCCAGTAAATTAAGGGAAATGTATTTATTCCGCATCGTCTGTCTTTCTTCCTTTTATTTATTTATTTTCTTGCCTTACTGGGGACTGACCTGAGAGGGTCTCACACATGCCAGGCAAGTGTTTTACTGCTAAACAACATCCCCATCCCAATAGCTAACTGTAACAGCAGGATTACTAACCTGTGCAATGCAAAACTACAAAAATGTGACATACTGTACTTAAAGAAAAGTCATTAGAAGTGATTTTCATTCCTTCTTCCCCCCTTTGCAAGCAGAAAATGAAGAGTATCCGTGGCTTTAGCAGTCAAAGAAAGTCATAAATAGAGTTGCATGGAAGCTGGCTAATGGCATACAGAGAATACAGCTGCAAGACAGAACAAGGACCTGGGGCTACCCGGCAAAGGTACATGGCTTCCTCTGTGCTGAGTGACTGCTTTCCTTTGTGCATACCTAGTGGAATGTGGGATACTCATTTTACATTCAGATAATTACAGCAAAGCTCCAGATTCTAAGAAATTTCCCTGAACACATCATACTTTGTTAGTCTTTGTCTGGAATAATTTCTCCCATTTATTTCTTTACCTGGAAAATTCCTTATCCCTTAAGAATCACATGCCAGTTCATTTTGACTGTCACGTCAACTTGACTGGTTAATGTACTGACAAGTTCACAGGCAAAGGGGATATGAAGAGGTGGGGCCTAGTGGAAGGAAGCGGGTCAGGGGAACATCAGCATGAGCATGACGTCTGGACCTTGGCTCCTTCCTCTGGCACTTTTTCCTTGCCCTCTGCTTCCTGGGTGCTGTGCCTCAAGCAGCTTTCCTCTGATGCCCTCTCTACCAGGTCATGTCTGCCTTGGAGCCAGCCTACCATGGACTGAATCCCTTGACGCCAAGAGCCAAAATAAATCTCTCCTCTAATTTGTGGATATCATGTATTTTGTCCCATTAATCAAAAAACTTAACAATACAATTCAATGTATAATGTTAACTTTTCAGAAAAGCATTTCTAACTGTCCTGATTTACAGGGAGCTCTACTGAACTCTGATCACACTGCATTGTGATAATCTGTACATTCTTTTAGTCTACAAAACTGTTGGCTCATAAAGGCAAAGATCTAGTCAATCTTGTACCCATGCTAAAAGTCACACACATAGGCACTCAAAACATATGTTGATTATTTTCTTTTTGGGAATGAATACATTGTGTGAGCTGTTATAACTTTATCAACTCAATTGTTTACATTGTCAGAGTCAAAAAAATATTAAAAACATTAAGTATGAGGCTACTGGATTTCCTGAGTGATTCCTAGATGTCCTAAGCATTTAACACCAGTGAAGGACTAGAATAGTTTTTTTTTTAAACTGCAGGATTGTCCTAGTGGCATGTGATATCATTTTAGTAGACCAAATCAGAACTTTTTAAAAAAAGACATTGCTGTTGAAAACACCACGTGTACTGCATGAGGTACAGGTGAACATTGTTTCATGAAACTTTTAGTATATGTGCATTTTTCATTGTGGCTTAGTATACCACCTGAATTGTCATATGAGTATGTATGTATACATACAGATACAAAACGTGTTTATTGTTGTCAGTTATGATCAAAAAAGTTTCAAAGTTACTAGCCTTCTACTTTCTATGGTCTAAGGTCAGGGAAGATCATTTCAATGTAAGAGGAAATGGAGAATTTCTTTCCTTTCAGCAGGCTGTAGTAACAATGGTGACTAACACTTATTGAAGAGTTACTATAAGTGTATTAGGTATTTATTGTGTTATGTGTTATTTCATCTATTCCTTATAACTACCTAAAGCTAAGTATTATTTATTATCTCCGTTTTATAGGTGAGAACGCTGAGAACTACGTTTCCTGATTTGTTTTATACTACACAATAAATGATGAGGCTGCAGTTTTAATTTAAATGTAACTGAAATGAACAATATAGTTCAACCTATGCAATCATGTCACCATCGACATGTTAGGGCTGGCTAAGGGGAACGCCTCAGGGAAGAATGAGGTAGCTTGTTCCCTCTGTGGGAACACACATTGTTCATGTCATGTTTCCTAAGCACTAGTTTTGTTCCCTCTACTTTGTTAGACCAAGCAAAGGACAGAAAGAAATGGGATACTTAGGTTGGATGTGAGGATGGGGGACCTTATCATCAATGTGACCTTACACCTAACCTACTGCTTGAGACCCAAGGTGTACTCAGTAAATCTTGCAGTGAATGAAATGACACTGAAATGACTCTAGTCGCAGTTACAGGGCTAGCTGCTGTGTGACATCGGCAAAGTTACTTAGTCTCAGTTTCTTAACATACCTATCTTGGAATTTACTTCAAGGATAAAATAATACATGTAGAGGAACTTAAAGGGTCATGAGAATGTAAAGGATGGAAAGTTAAAAAGCTGCCTCCAAGTGACAGGTACTTCACAATTATTTTTGATATTTAAGAGGCAGTATCAATTTTCTCCTGGCATTTTTCTACTCAACAATGTAATTTCTCCAAGTTCTAAGTATATGTGTTTTCTCCATAGGACTAGAATATCTTTTAATTTTAAATGAAAACCAAAACTGAACCTAGGGATCCTTTTAATTGAACTACATCACCTATCTATCTACCTATCCATCCATCCATCCATCCATCCATCCATCCATCCATCCAGACATCCATCCAGACCTATCTATCTATCTATCTATCTATCTATCTATCTATCTATCTATCTAGACAAGATCCTGCTAAGCCCTAAACTGCCCAGGCGAGGCTTGAACTTGTGATCCTCTTGCCTTAGCCATAAAGTGTTGGGGTTATAAGCATGTGTCACTACATCTGGCCACACCTTTCATTTTAAAAGGTCTTGTATAAAGCAGGGATGTCATCTCTTCCCATATAACTTACCAATGTGCATGATGAATGTACAGTGATCCACTCTGGCTGAAAAATGGTGACAGTGAAGCTCATCAGAGCAGCCAACTCTGGCTCATCAGAGCAGAACAGGTGTATAGTGAAAACAATATAAAAAGAAAATAAAAAATTAAGGTTGTATGATAATGAAAGGAATGAAAAAATATTTAAAGTAGAAAAGATACAGGAGAAGGTTAAGAGAGAGAAGACTCTTCCCATAAAGAGTTAAGTTCAGAATTTCTGGAGAAGTAGTACCCAGTTCTCTGGAAGAATGAAGAGACCTATACTTGATGGTAGATACAAGCAAATGAACTGCTTGTAGGGCCTGCACAGTGTCTATACCTAGTCTTGCCTTGGCCAATCTGCTAGGTAAGCACTCTATTACTAAGATATCTTCCCAGCCCCTGGACGAGAGTTCTCAACAAGAGAAATACCAGGAGAAATCACTGTACTATCTCTCAGTTCAAATTTGCTGGGCACCTCACTTGGGACTCCTTCTGTCTCTCTTAGAAGCTTTCTTTCCCCACAAAATATATTCTGTTCTTAAACTCCATTATGCCTAGAATTCATTCTTCGATTTTAGAGAACACGAGCTCATATCAGACATCTAGCAGGTTGGGAGTTATACTTCCCTTGTACTCCTTGGAGGTCCCAAATCATCCCTATATCACAATCTGGTATAATTAATTACCTTTACTACTGATCAAAAATAAATGAAAAATATCACTGAAGAGGAAATGATAAGAATGAGGTTTGTACCTTAAACTTACCAAGACAACAGCATTATAAAATTTCAGAAAGACTACATATGACTGTCATAAGTTGAACTGTGTCTCCCCAAACTCATGTGTTACCTCTACTAACTCAGAATGTGACCTTATTTGGAAGTAGGATTGTTATAAATTAGTTAAGGCTATACCGGAGGAGAGTGAGGTCCTACCATTGAAGATTGGTGTACTTTTAGAAAGGGAAAAATTTGGAGATGTATACAGAGGGAGCAAGCCATGTGAAGATGAAGGCAGAAATTCAGGTGATACTTTCCTAAGCCAAAGAATGTCAAAGGCTTGCTTGCTAGCAAGCTTCCAGAAGCTAGCAGAGAATCATGGAACAGATTCTAACAGCTCTCAGGAGAGTAACCTGCTGACCTCCAGAACTATGAGACTATTGTTCAAGACACCTAATTTGTGGCACTGTTATGGTAGCCCTAGGAAATTAATATGACCTCAAGACCTGACAGATTAAATGGCAAGATGACTCAAAAAAATGGAAAACTCTTTAGTTTCTGCAACTGCAAAATGTTCTAATGACACAGGGGGAAAAAAAGGAACTGATATGATTGCCAGGATCTGTGTACATGGTTTCCAAAAAGGAAAAAAATAAATTTTGTAAAATAGAGCTTTTATGTTGATTCTGAGCCAAATTCTAGTATGGATTACTAATTTTTATGATTACTTAGGAAAAGGCATTGATTCAAATTATGTCAAAATAATCATACAATCTTGTGTGATACAGGTAACAATCTGATAAACCAACAATCTTGGATTAAAAAGATTAGTAGGGATTTAGAAATATAGGCCAGGTGAGCTGTAGTAGATTTAGTAGTTATTTAGACTAATACCTTTTTTGGAGAGGCTTACATTATTTTGCTGTAGGCCTCTGTCATCAATTATGGCTTGTTTAGTATTTTAAATCAACAAGTCACATGACAACAATGATCAAATCTATGGATGACAAAGGCTTGCAAAAATAGTGAACAAACTTGTAGACAGAATTGGGATCCAAACAACCTGGAACAGTCCACATCTAAAGAACATCCTAAAGGATGAAATTTTGTAGGTATAGCACATAGTAGTCACATACTTAGGTTTAATAGCAACTCTCAAGGCCAGTGTATTAAGAACAGTAGCACATGTGAAAAAGACATAGGGATTGCAGAAGATATTAATTGCAGCCTGGGCAAACTCTGTGATGGGGCTATCCCCATAACTAATGCAATCTTAGGCTGGATGAACAACTAGAGCTCTAGGTTCAATTCTGTGGACAGTCCAGACTGATGTGGATTGTAAGTGGACTACATCATTTGAATTGAAGACAGAGTTAATTCAAGTTCTTAAGGATAGAACACGAGACTAGCTTTTAAATCTAAAGAGCTAAGGTGTCAAAAATTACAGTTTCTAATTTTGGAGGACAGAGCTAGAGTCAATATGTAAAAGTTATATAGTGGTAGATTTTTAGATCAAATGAGAAAGAACTTTGTAACAAATAGAGTTGCTTTCAGTTTCTCATTACTGAGCAGAACCAAGCTCAAGGGAATTTAGAATTGTAAGGATGGACGGGGGAGGAAGCATGCAAGGATGCCATTATGAAGCAGGGATCTGAAACTTCTTCTGCAGAGTGAATCTCAGATAAACTTCCAAAGAGTAAATGGACCACCTCTGAAGCATAAAATAGCCACTATTTAGTCTTTCTCTATATCCTCATGCTGGCAGCTATGGTGTGGCCCACAGGAAAAAAAAGAGAACCTGAATATCATTCTAGCTTACTTTCTGAAGTAGCATTTCAGAAAACAGGAGTAAAAGCGAAGGCTTTGGGGCATAGTTTTGGGTATGGTTTTTCCTTGGCTGTTAGTACTTCTATGATCGGGTGCTGTGTTCTGAAGCTTAAATGTCCCCACAAAGCTGAGCCAAGGATTGAAATCTTGGTCATGAGGTTGTGTTGCTTTTTGGAAGTAGTGGAAACTTGGGAAGGTGGGTCAATGGACGGAAGAGAGAGGTCATGGAGGGGCGCGCCCTTGGAGGGGATATTGGGATCCTGGCCCCTTCTACTTTTCTCTTTGCTTCCTGGCTGCCAAGAGGTGAGCAGTTTTCTACACCACATACTTCCTTCCTACATGATGATGTTCTGCCTCATCACAGGCCTAAAAGGCAATAAGGGATAAAAGTAAAACCTCTGAAATCATGAGCTAGTAAATCTTTCCTCTTCTTGTAAGTTATTCACCTCAGGTATTTGTCATGGTAACAAAAAGCTAACACAAGTCTTGCTATCCTGTGAACCTGGAGAACCACAGAGTGCTCCCAGGGTTGATGCACCATTCAGACATGCTCTCCATTCCTTAATGCTCCCAAACTCATCCATACATAAGATATCAGCAGTGATTTTATCTACTGTCATCCAACTAAACTCTTTAATAAGTTTGACCATTCATTTAGAGAAGGGTAATTAAGTACAATGTGAATCATAATTAGTTGATTGAAAAATATCCACTATCTAGAAAAATGTTTTCTGCTTTTAAGCTTGTTATCAGTGCTCATTTATAAAATCAATCTTACTAACCTCCTTGAGCAAAGCTATTGGATGGGTTTACATCCAAATGTCCTGGCACTACCTGCTTAAGCACAGTGGACATTCTTGAAGTTCTCCTTTCAGTCCCTAAAATCAGCCAAAAAGAAGAACAAAAACCATGTCGTTTGGGTTAACATTACTCAAATGACAAAAAGTTATCTTCATGTGTAGCATGTCTAATTGCTGCCAAACGTACTTTTTAAGTACCCAAAGCGTTATTAGAGATAACATGGCAATGTTATTATTTCATCAGAGATAACACACATTTGCAAGATTACAGAGTTAGGTTTGGCAAGTACAATCAGAGAATTTAATGATAAATGAAGCAAGGCATGCATGGTGTTACATTACAAGAAAAGCCACTCTCTGCTTATGTTGAACTGTTCAATTAGCTGATTAAGCCAAAGAGACCAACTTCTCAAGTCACATGCTCCTGTGTCTAACACATTAGGGTTACCTCTACATGAACCCTTTGGGGTTCCATCACATGATGACTGAAATAGAATATTAGTACAAGTCTTAATGGCTTCATCCAAATCTAGAGAAAACAAACTATACTGCAAAAGTATAAAAGGCTACAGAAATTTTCAGAATTTCAAACTCATACAAGACGATTTTAACAAATATACATTTAATAAACAGATGTTCAACTTATACATTCAACTTCATAATATTTTTAAGTTTATCTAAGGCAGCTTCTAGAGTAAAAAGAGGTGACTTTATGCTCCCTACTTCCTCTCCTATTAGTATTTTAAAAAGGAAATAATTACATTTCTAAATATTTACCAGACATTGATAATGGTACTCTGATTTCTAAGTAAGGTAAGACTGTTAAGGGGTCCTGTTGAAGGGATATGAAAACAACTAAGGAGACCAATCCAGGGTTGGGAAGGGCCTATTGGATGAGCTGTCAAAAAGGAAAGTGTTATTGAATGTTACCTGGAGACAGAGCAAGTGCTGCTGGTCTGACCGTAAGGGTGTTGTTGCTTTTGAGTTTTTGATGGACAGAAACTGCATTCAGTAAGGCTTGCAAGTATTTTTCTTGTTCTATGCTACTGGAAGATTCTAAAGAGGAGGTAGGAGCTATAAAGGAAAAGATACTGAATAAAATGTCCTGTCTTTGTTAACAAAACAAGCATCTACACATATATTTGTTTATACTTTCTCTATTCAGTCTTATGTTACCACATCCAAACAAGAGAGGCCAGCCCCGACTTAAAGCCCCAATTAAGTGAATAACCCTAACATGCTGGCTTTACCACACCTACTTCTTGATTGCTTCATCATTCTCCTGGAAGAACTCAGGTCTAGAAAACTAGCCCTGCCTAACCTTCCTAGCACAGGTGTGGCTTCTCATTATAGAATCGACTAGCATGAAGATTCACAGTGTTTCTTTGATGATCTCCCCCAACATCCTGCCCATCCTACCAGGAGCAGAGGATATAGTGGATTCTCCTGGCATCCCAGAATGGGTAGAGGTGGAACTTTCACAATACCAAAAGCTTTGTTCCACTGTGCCACATTAGGCCTAACAGGGAACTCAGCTTCTAGGGGTTTGTTGAGGGAAGAGTAGAGGAAAAGTGGAGTAAGATAGGGAGAAAATAGAAAATTACTATTAAGATTCCGTAGTACTCCTTTTTTTGAGATATGGTCTCACTATGTAGTTCAGTCTGGGCTTACTATGTAGCCCACACTGGCCTCAAACTTGCAGTGACCCTCGTGCCTCAGCCCTTCCCGAGTGCTGGGTTTATAGGTGTGTGCCACCACATTTGGCTTCCCTAGTACCCCAAAAGAGGGGTAGAAAATATGCACAGAGTGGAAACAATTTTGACAGCAAATCAGAGTTGCTAGGATTGTGAACCTGGCTTGTATGCAGCAAAGAGAATCAATGAAATTGGTTCAAAGATACTTTAAAGAGACACGTATCTCTTTTCACATGGGACGGAATCCCTACTTCCTCTGAGGCTATTAAATATATCTGATACTTCTCAGAAGGGAAGATTGGTACAATCTAGTTTTCATTTCTGGATACTCTGATTTGCTGGAGTGAAAATAGCTAAATACTTTATTATACTAATACCTATTGAGGGTATTAGTATAGACCTCATGTGTTAAGTAGTAAATTGAAGAAATTGAAGTATAGACCTCATGTGTTAAGATGTCAAACTTAAGGTGGAACCCCACATGGCCAAATGTAGTTCTTGTTTAAACATGTTGCACACTGAAAAGGCTTGATGAAAGGGCACAATTGGCTTTTCCAGATTTTACATTTTATTTTCTAGTAATACTTTTTTTTTTTTTTTTAAATGAGACAGGGTCTCATCGTGTAGCCCAGGCTGGCCTGAAAGTCATAGCAATCATCCTCTCTCAGTCTCTTGAGTGCTAGTATTAAAGGCATGAGCCACCAAACCCAGTTCTGGGAAGAGTTTTTAAAAGGCAAGGTCTCACTGTGTTGAACAGGCTATGCCCAAACTCCTGGGCTGATGCAATCCTCTGGCCTCAGTCTCCTAAGTAGATGGGACTACAGGTGTGTGCCATCAGGCCCAGCTTAATTTTAGGAATACTCTTAAGTGAGAGTCATAATCGTGCTGCAGAGATGCTTACCTGCCTGAGGGGAGTTCTGAGATTTGAAAAGACCAACAACTCCCTTCCCGTGGAATCCTCCAGATCGAAGGAGCAGAGTACCACTTCTTGAGTTCTTCCAACATACAACAGGCAAACGATTGTGTCGATAGCAGCGGGCTACTCTTGGTAAACTAGTGTCCTGTACAGCTTGAGGTATGACTAAAAGGCCAGGATAGCTTCGAGGACATGAAAGGAAAAAAGGGGATGATTGAGGGAGAAGGGGAAAGAAATGGGGAGAAAAGGGAGGGGGAAGGAAAGAGAGAAGGAGAGGAAGAAGAGGAAAGAGAAAGGAAGGAGAGAGAATATAAGGATATGAATAACATAACATCACAGTAATTTTCTAAGACTAAGAAGCACACTGGTTGAGGGGTAAGAAATATATTTTAAACATGGAACTTCACTGCAACTCCTCAGTTTCTCAGGAGATGAGAAAAGGTGGAAACAGTTAACTCACTCACCGTTACACAGTGTTTTTTGAAATGGATCCCTTTGAGTGATACGGCTAATTTTTGCTGAATAATCAAAGTTTAGAAAATAAACATATTACACTGATTTAAAAGGCTTCTGTGGAACTGTTTCTCTTGCCTTATACACTACTTTTCTTCAACTTAAAGATTTATAAGATCAGTGGGTTAATGACAACATAGAACAAAGCATACCCACATTAGACCGTGGGAGATGGTGAAAGGATTAAAAATCAAAACTAAATGATTTGTGGTACAAGAACAAAATGTTCAAATGTCAAAATGAGTCTAAATATTTTATTACTATCATATATGTTTATCATATATGTTATCATATGTTTAACATATGATATTTTATTAATATGATATGTTTATCTTTAAAAGATTAATCATAAAGTTAGGGGATATAATACTGGGAAAATAAAAAATGTATGAGTAGCTTGTTTCATAGATTACTAAGTAAAAGAAGATAAGACAGGTTTCAATAATTTCTTTCTTTTATTTAGAAATGTTACACTAACCAGCAACATTTTCTGGTATTTTTTTCTTACTGTGGTAAATATAACATTTACCATGTTAGCCTTTTTAAAGTGTACACATCAGTGATATTAACTATATGCACAATATTGAACAATTATCACAACTATCCATTTCCAAGGCCAAGGATATAGCTCAGCAGGACAGCACATGCCTGGCAAGTGTGAAGCCCCGAGTTTTTTTTTTTTTTTTTTTCCGGGACCGGGGATCGAACTCAGGGCCCTAGTGCTCAGCGGCAAGCACTTAGCCCACTGAGCTGTACCTCCAGCCCGAAGCCCCGAGTTTGATTCCCAGTACCAAAAAACAAAACAAAACAACCCAATACCACTATCCATTTCCAGAACTTCAATCCTTTATTTTGACATAAAGCAGTGCTGAATGGAGGGAGAGGCCATAGATACAATTACTGATGAAGTCTGGAAACACTTTTCCACTTAGGACCCTTTATTTCTAATGTCATATTACTTTTCCCCCAAATTGCTTCCAGACATAGTGACATTATGTGTCAGGTAAGGCTGTGAGGTATAATGGCTCCAGGTGCTGCTTCAGCATCTGGGAAAGAACCCTCCTTCACTCCCTACTACCTGGGACGGGCTGTCTCTTCCTTTCACTGACTTGAGTACCACAAGCCACGCTCTGTAATACAAGATCTTAGGCTTTCCTGCTCCTACACACGGGCTTAGTATCAGCTGGATAGCCCTTGGTGCTGGGGCAGACAGCGCTGAGCCTGAAGACCAGCAGAGGTGGCTCTCAGTGTAGTCTCACTGAATAATGAGAGACACCAACTACCCTGCGACCACCCTATCCCACTGCCCACAGAGACTTCAGCTCCAGGCTGCAGAGTAAGCCTCAAGAAATTGACTGGTCCTTAGAAGACGCTGTGAAAACTTGTATGGAACAGAATTCATATATAAATGCTCAAAACATAACCTATACCAGGAAAAGGGCCATTACCAGCACTTAAGAAGATCCCCCTGTGTTTCCTCTATGTTCCCTCTCCTTTAGAGATTACCACTCCTAATTGCTAACAAATAGATGTGTTTTCCCTATTTTTGAATTCTAGATGAAAGAAACCAAAAAAATTTATCCTTGTTTTAGAGTGGCTTCTTTTGCTTAACATATATTTAAGATATATCTATGTTACTGTGTATAGCTGTAGTTTGTTCATTTTAATGACAGTAAGTATACCACTATGTATTAAATAACTATTTATTTATCCTTCTGTGATAAATAAGGATTCTGGACGGTTTCTAGCCTCTGCTTAATAAGAATACTATTGCAGGGGCTGGGAGTACAGCTCCATTCCAGGACATATGCTTAGTATGTGAGACTCTGGGTGCAAACCCCACACCACCAAACAAACAACTACTAATAATAGTAACAATAATGTTGCTCTGCACATTGCTGAAGATGTCTTTTGGGAGCAATACATGTATCTGTTGGAAATTCTATTCCAAGTAAAGAGTAGAATTTTTAGGTAGGATGTTATGAATATGTTCGGTAGATGTTTAAATGTTTAGTAGATGTGCCAGACAACTTCTTGAGGTGTTATCCAAATTTATAGTCTTATTAGCAATGACAGTCTATTTGCTCAACACCCTCACTAGCACTTCTGTATTGTCAGTCTTAAATTTTGGCCATTTTGGCAGGTATATAATAGCCTCGCTGGGATTTTAATTTCTATGCATCTGAAGACTAACAAGTTGAACATGTTTTCAGATATTTTCCCCACCAAAATATCCTCTCTTGTTAAGTCTGTTCAAGTCTCTTGCCAGTTTTTATTGCCTTTTTATTCTTAATGATATCTTCTTTTTTTTTTTGAGACAGGGTCTTGCTATGTAGTTCAGGCTGGCCTTGAGTTCAGTATGTAATCCAAACTGGCTTCAAATTTCTGGTGATCCTCCTGCCTCAGCCTCTGGACTTCTGGGATTACAGGCATGCACCACCATGCCTGGCTTAATGATATCTTCTGATGTATTTAATTTCTGAGTTTTTTTTGAGGGAGCAGAGTCTCGCTTTGTAGTGCAGGCTGGCCTTGAACTCAAAGCAATCCTGCTTCAGCCCCCCAGTGCTAGGATTACAGGCATGCACTGAGAGTGAACACAGGACCTTGAGCATGCTAGGGAAGTGATCTAACACTGAGCTAAATTTTCACTAAATTGTCACTGAAAATGACACATCTATAGTTCTTTAGGAAAAGACATTTTCTAAAATATTAACAAAATTTACAATTTATGAAGCACTTTTGGAGCTATTTAATTAAAGCAGGAATTTATAGATGTGAAGAAAAACAACTTACCTGGAGATGAAAATGACCAAACCTATGGATTATGGAATGTAGCTTTAGAGAATCTATATTTACATACAGTAAAGAATGAAATAGAGCTTACCCTATTTAAAAAGCAGCAAGAAGTGACAAGAACAGAGAAAAGAAAATGTGTTCATTTACATTCTTTACATAATATTCTGAGTAAGCACTCTAATTAGGCAGCATAGGAAACCTTGCCATTCCCGGGCCAGCAAGTTACAGTCTGCAGGCCATAGCTCAGCTCCCCTGCTCCTTTCCTCAGCATCTAAGGCTGCTTGTGTGGCAGAGCTAAGTAGATGAAATAAAAAGACGCCATAGCTCACAAATTGGATATATTTACTCTATGGTCCTATACAGCAAAGGTTGTAGATCCCTGGCTGACAGTAGATGTTCATCTCTCCCATCTGCCTGAGCAAATCTTATTCTTCAAATTAAACATCATGATACTAGAAAAGAAACAAACTGTGAAGAAAAAGACAAAGAAATTCATTAAGGGGACGGCAGTTTTGCCTTTCACCTTCTGATCTAATATAAATACTTTCCAGTGATAACTGATATCCTCAGAATGCCAGTGCAATGGTTGCTTATGCCACATAAATAGTATCTCTTCCATACATGTATTCCTGGAGAGCTTACTCCCCTTTTCTGGCATGTGTATCTCTCCCTGGGCTATGGATATTAACAGCCTGTTAAAAAGTTAAATGTAAGAAAAGGTCCCTTTTTGGAGCCCACTAACACCTACCTCCGGCACAGAGAATACATCCTGTTGGAGGCAGTGATTCGGAAATACTCTGGTTTTGAACGGCATGAGGTACCACTTATAGTTCCCAAGCCCAACCGTTGATAGTCTCTGAAACAAGCTTTTTCCACCAACTGTTCCATTGTAGATTTCTCTGAGGCCTTCAGGGTACTTGTGGGGAGTTCACTATCATCTGAAACTGTAATGACAGAGAGCGCCTTTACAGACATGGTTAGCTCAAAGTAAAGGATTAAATTTTCTTTTGAAGAGAATCTTTACCTTAGGGTATTAGATGGGATTACATGTAGTACAAACTAAGTGGCAACTTCATAAGGACTAATAAAACAGCCACGGACAGTCAGGACATGAAATATCAGTATGTTAGTTTAAAATGTCAGGGAATTAATACCACTCAAGTAATTCATTAGTATAATTTTGAATTCATTACCCATATTTTTGATATTTTTGTACACAAATCAGGCTTGCTCATTAATGCTGTAATTCAGTGGTTTCAATATAAGACTAAAAACATTGAAACTGTCAGAGGCTAAATTGTCAGTAAAATTTACTTTTCTTTCTTCCTTCCTTCCTTCCTTCCTTTTCTTTTTTTCTTCCCTCCTTTTTCCTTCCCTTTTACCTGCCCTGCCCTTCCCTTCCCTTCCCTTCCTTTCCCTTCCTCTCTCCCTTCTTTCTTTTCTTTTCTTTCTTTTTTATACAGGAGGTTGAACTTAGAGCTCTGTACTGAGCTATATCCCTAGTCTTTTTTAAGTCTTAAGACAGTGCTTTGTTAATTTGCTAAGTGGTGAGGCTGGGCCTAAACTTGTGATCTCACTAGCTCAGCCTCCCAGTCTTGGGATTCGATGTGTATACCACCACACTCTGCTAAAATTTATCTTTTTTGCAGGGTTTTTAAAACAGAGCCTCACTGTGTAGTTCATGCTGCCTTTAAACTCGTAATGATCCTCCTGTCTTAGCCTCCTGAGTACTGTGATTACAGGTGTACACCACCACGTCTGACTAAAATTTATCTTTCATATAATCACTACACAAGTTCATCATCTAGTTTTTAGCTTACATTCAGAGCATACATTTTTATTAAAAAGTTTCTAGATTAACCAGGAGCTCACTGGAGAGAAAAAGACTTTTTAAAAAAAGTGATAGTTAACAGCTATACTTTTTTTTTTTAGAAATATTTTTGTTGGCAGATGTGGCATATATGGAAAACCTCCTCACAGTTTTGCTATCACAGGTTATGGATTCCTTTAAGATTTTAAATGTGGAAGAATTTACTCAATAATTAAGAATTTTAGGGAGGATTTTTTTTTAAAAAAAAGGACATTGCTAATTAGTATGGCATGTTCTAACAGCAACAACAACAAAATCCCATGTTAAAGACTGTCCTAATTTACTTCTTAATTTACTCTTCATGTGATGGAAGTAAAATCTAATTTTTAAGCTGTTGGAAATATAGTCGAAGTACTAATATACAAGGTAAAGATAAGGCTCTCTCCCATTAAAATTAAAAAAAAAACCAGCTCATCTCTACAAATGTCTTTGTATTTCAATTTGTGAACTTCACAAAGTAACACGATCAGTTTTATGCCAGCCTTTTATTTGTAGAGTACAAAGAACATATAATTTGGTCTCTCATAGTGTTTTAATTTTTTAAAATTTTTTTGAGATAGGCTCTTGCTATTTCCAAGCTAGCTTTGAACTGAGAAGCTCAAGAAATTCTTGTGCCTTAGCCTCCCAAGCTTTCCCACAAGTGGCCCCTCCAGGAATGGGATGGTGGACCTCTCGTTGCCCAGAGTTGAGTTTGTGTAGTATGGACTTCTCACACAGGGCATGCATACATATACACAAACCACACTGCTTCTTTATGCTGGTGAACTGAAATGGAGACCTTTGGCCAGTGCCCTCACTGAACAAGAGGTTTCTTTTAAAATGGTGGTGGTGTCATAGCTAGTAGCTATTGTATAATCACTAGTGACTAAACCTAAGATCTTGATTTAAAAAAAAAAGGGTGTAATGGCACTGTACCTCACATAACATCACCTTCTCTGTGGTGTTAATTCCATGGCATACTAAGTAATGGGCTAAGCATATGAAAAAAATCATTCTGTAAGGCAGTTTGCTAACTGGTTTTCTTCCTCTTATTTTCTCAACTGAGAAGTATTTCAGCCGCATAAATTGTTCTGTTTTAAATATTTATGAGGTACCTTTTACTTAGCATTTAAGAATTCTTTCTGTTTTGGTTGCTGTAATGCTCATACCAAACTCCCCAAATTTCAACTTTGAATAGTCAATGTCCTTATTCCCTTACTTTTATTCTGTCATAATAAGATACAATGGTATAATTAAATTTCTTGTACAATGGAGTTTCCTTTTTTCTCCCTTTAAATAAGAACGACCCAGAAAGGCTCTCCAAATATTGTTCTGCTTGCCCTTTTCTTTTTAAAGTTTTGAATACTTTATAGCAATGACAAAAAACAGGATTGCTTGGAGTTCAGCATTCCTCATTAGTCACTCACTGCAACTTATAGTAAGATAAATAAAGATAATGGGAAGCAGAGATAAAAAAAAAAGACCCACTGTTCCGGTTTGTGTCTAGATGTCCCCGCAGAGCCTCCTGCAGCCTGGGGCGGGCTTCTCGAGTTTGCAGTTGATCCCTGGTCCAGTGCTGGGATCGTGGGTGTGGGGGCTTCGCCCGCCCTGGGCCGGGTGGCCTGCTGCTCCCCCTTTTGCTCTTGTTGTTTTTGGTATCTTCCACGGCCATGAACTGTCACCCTTCTGTCACACCACCCTGATTTTGGACTGAAACCTCAACAAACTGTGAGCTAAATAAACTTTTCCTCCTTAGCCTAGGGTGTCGGGTATTTTGTCTCAGCCACAAGAGAAAAGTAACCAAAATACCCACATAAAATTGGCCAGTGTGAGTTTAACGGACTTTTATCTAAACAATAGAGTAGTAGAAAATAACTTTTTTCTAGTCCCGAGAAGCTGGTAAACTCTTCCAAACTCCTTGGGAGATCCTGGATTTTGTGCATCAATATTTAAGTCTAGCTGGGGATGATGGCATGTGCTTATAATCTCAGCATTTGGGAAGCTGAGGCAGGAGGACCACTGTGAGTTTGAGGCCAGCCTGGACTATATGGCGAGGCTCTATCTTAACAAAATAAAAACAGTGAAAAACAACAACAAAAGGTTTTAAGTGCAACTGTGTCTTACTTTCTTACTCTTATAAGAGGAATAAAACTGAACCACGGAAAACGGGTTCTCACATACCAGATATGTCATCATCTTCATTCCACCCAGGACGATTTACTCTCTCCTCCATAATTGTTCCTGTCCTTCTCTTCAGGAGATACTGCCGCCCAATTGTCATTTTCCCTGCCCTTTTGGCACCTTTCACAATGGTTTTTGAGAAGGTGCTACAAGTCATAAAACCAAAGAGAAACATCAATGTAATATGAAGGTATCACTTTTTTGACACCTACAGAGCTCCACTGTTTTGCTTCCACTCCCACAAGTTGTAAGTGCAGCACATCCCAGTGATGGTGAACCTTAAGAGCGCTCAGCGATGCAAACGGCCGGCTGCGACACGCTTGCCATAGCTTTGCCACCACTGGTACATACCACAGTACTGTACATGCTTTCTTTAAGCTGCTCCTTTTTTGTGTGCGTCAGTAGGTCACATTTTTGTGGCAGTAGGCTACTTTCCTATAAAACTCCATGTCGTTAGGACACTGCCTTACACATACAATGTAAGAATTTAAAGTGGAACACAGGCGGCATAACACCCGCATGCAAACTCCTTGGCTCAGTGTTTCAGCTGAGCACCCTGAGCCCATTCCGGTTATCGTGCCCCGGTCTCCACAACAGTCACCAGCCGCGCTTGCAGAAGTCTTCCCAAATGGAAAGCTTGACTTCTCCCTTTTCTACTACTTAAACTGTCGTTGAGATCATGTAACAATGACAGTTGGCAACATTTTGACCTATTTCTTAAACAGTTTAAGTGTGTACGGGTGCAGTCCTACCTCAAATTAGCTGTAAATTTTCTACAGTATAGAAAAAGAATACTTCCCCTTGTAAGAGGATCAGAAAATCAGAAACATGAGTAGTTTCTCAGAATCAGCTTGAGTTAATGGGAGATTATGATGTAAATTACTTGGACCCAAAAGTACTTTATTTATTTGGGTAGTTTTTTTCACTGATAGAAAATCTAGGCACATAGTGTTTTTGTCCAGAGAATTAAAGAAGCTGTTTTTTCTGATTCATCTGATAAAAGTGAAGATTTTGAATAAAAATTGTTCTTGACTATTTTCGTCTCTAACACAAAGAATTCTTTTTGTGTTTTCTTGTTATTCTGTGAAAAGTGGTAAGGATTCTTTTATTGCCAGACTGTCTTTAGTCATCTGCAGTACAAACCTGAAGGGCATGAAGTATGTTTTAGAGCTGTTAGGTATCCTAAAATACAGACACTTCCTAAATTAAACCTATTGTAAGTCACTTCTGATATAATTTAAACTCAACGTAATTTTCAAAAATTTTCCCAGCTAGAGCTATAATCTTTCTTTTCTCACTCTCAAGGTACTGTAATTCTTAAAATTTTTAAATTGCTTTCTCTTTCTCTCCCTCTCTCTCTCTTTCTTTCTCTCTCACACATAGATGATATACAACAAGCCTGGTACTGATACCTATTTCTGAAACTAATATAAATACATACATTTCTGATAGTTTCTAAACCTAAAACACTATGCTGAGTTGTGTAACTTCCATTGAGGCTGGAATAACAAATATCACAGGTTTCTCTGTGACCCTACAGTGCTAAGATGCTTTTCTCACTATTATAAATCCCAAGGAAGCTGTTCTTGTTTCGGCATATAATAGCTTGATATTCATGGCCCCTTCACTTACCAAGTAATACAGGTGCTAGTTGTGCAACTGGCAAATGAGATACTGTCTGCAACCTCAAATCTTCTATAATCCCCAATCTATTCCACTTTCAGGCAGAAACTCAGCAGAACTATTTCTGATATGTAATTTGTATTGGCAGAGGCCCACATTTGAGGTGATTAATGGTGAATGAACTAAAAAGGTCATCTTTATATTTTAACATAGATGGAAAAAATTTAAAAGAACTGTTACTTTGTAATAACTGAAACTTAAGAGTTTCAACATAAATTCCTAGAAGCTTTCATCTGATTCATATGACAACTAAATGCAATGCTTGATCACAGACCAGGAAAAAAAAAAGTAACTACAGTCATTAGTAAAATTTGAATGGACTCGGGGTTAGACGAAAGCTTTGTATCAATTCAATTTCCTCGTTTTTATTACTCTACTATGATTATATGAAATAATGTCTTTGTATTTAAAAAATGTGTATTGATGTGTAAGGATAAAGGGGCTAAAATGACTACGGGGCTAAACTTAAATGACTCAGAAATTACAAACACACATGAGAAAGACAGAGAAAGAGAGAAAGAGAACAACAGAAGAAACGACTAAAGTGAAGATCACGGGTTAATGTGGGTAAAGTATAGTAGGAGTCACCTAACCAGTACACATTTTGTGTAAGTTTAAAATTATTCAAAATAAAAAGATTAAAACAAAAAAGAAAGACTCCTGTTTTAGGCATGTGGCAAAATTGTCCACTTGGCCTAGACATTAGAAGCTGAAGGGACTGCTCAAAGGCAATCAGAAAGAGGTAAGAGTTAGACAGGATTAACAAGGAAAACAGAGAAAGTAGATTTTCACATTTTAAAAATGTGTCATCAGTGATAGACTTGACAGTCAAACCTTAGAGCTTTCAGATTTTGAAACTTGTTATATACATTAAGGCCACTGTTCTTTTGGCATTGGGCCAATCGTCTTGACAGAATGACAAACAAAAGAAGCCACCATCTCCACCTTGACACAAGGACTAAGTCACTTCCTCTGACGATCAACCACTGGAGGGCAAGCCTTCCTTCTTACCGGAAGGAAGTGTTCTTTTCCTTCTGTTTGGGTAAAATTATTTGTGCAGTAGTCTGTCCGGCAGCAAAAGCAAAGGTGCTGAAAATGGACTGAGGATAACGGAACTTCATTAGCTGCTTCTTAAAGATCTCCACTACTTCCGGGCTGACTTCTTCATCAAACGCTACTTTAATCAACTGGAAACAAAAGACGTTAATTATATCAGAAGCATTAAGAATTTCCAGATAGCTCTCCCCCAGATTATTAAAAACAAAAAATCCAGCAAAAATTATAATACTAAATGGAAAGATCTTGGAGAATGTAGGGACTTTGGATAACGTGCAATAAAATTTTTAAAAATTTTATTTATTTTATTATAAAGAGAATTTAAAAAGAACAATAGAAAATGTCAGTGACATGGACAAAAACAAAACAAAACCAGTAAGAATGATACAGGGTTTCAGAACAAAATGATAGGGATTAACTTTGGTTGTTAAATTACATATTTTTATCTTCACTGAAGTTGGTCAGATTATCTGATATAAGAATGCAACATTAATCAAACTATTAGAGAGAATAAAAAATAGAAACAAAGAAATTATAAATGTTACAGAGTTAGTTTCACCAAACGAGATGATAGGAATTCAACAATGGTTATTATATTGCATATTGTTGTCTTTAAATTAGTTGTTCACATTACCAGATATAAGCATGCAAAATTGGTAAAAAATAAATAAAGCATTAACTGTTCCTTTCAATAAACCATTAGACTTCAGCAGTACAATTATCCCAGCTTCCTTCTGTATATACATATATATGTATTTTTTTCCACCCCTTCCTTTCTTTCTTTCTTTTTCTCCTTTCCCTAGTCCTAGTTGTTTCCTCTTTTGAGCACTTTCTCTCCCTTTCCCAACATTGTATGTTTTGGGTTTCACTTACTCTTTTCATGTTCTTACACTAAGGGAGACAACATGATGTCTACACATGTGGGTCTGATTTATTTCACTTGTGAGTATGGTCTCTATTTACATCCACTTACCTATAAAAGCCTCAAGTTTATCTTTTATTTATAGCTGAGTAATACTCCATTGTATAAAAATACCACATCTTTTTTATCCACTCCTCAATTGATGGGCTTAAAATTTAAGAAGTGAAAAAGGGAGATTCAAAAAGGTTTACTTGCCATAGATGGTTAGTTGGCAAGAAACAATCAATCTTGAAGTTGAGCTTCTCTTCTGTGATGACTATCTTTGTTATGATGGGACCAGGAGTTAACATGTAGTTAATGTGGCAAGCAAGCCTTTTCATATCTCAACTGTTGGTTGTAGATTAGGAATTTAGACTAATAAGGTCACTTCTTAGCAACACAACAATTCTAGGAAGAAAAACTATCAGGTTGACTAGAATCCTAGCCAGTATGGACAGCAATATTTGAATGTAGAGGTCTTTGGCCCTTAGGTCAGTGAAGAAGTAGTCAGTATTCTGACAGGATGTGTGAAGGGCTGGAATCTAAAGAGCACTAACCTCACATTTAATAAAATTAGCGCAGGAATACGAGGGAGGGTCCTTGGCTAGAAAGCATAAGGCGAGAACTGATATTCTGGAAACTCTCAGAAGTCAGAGACAAGAGATGAAGAACAGAAAAAGCAACATATTATAGATTGTGAATTAAAAAAGGTTGCTTCTTTCATAGTCTGGTTTGCATGAGTAATTTTACAAGTTCTGATATGTTCAGAACTCCCTGGAAAAAACCGTTGATCAAAGGCTGCTTCATTGGTACGAAGGGATATAAGTTGTCAATGTACTTAAGGATTTTACCTCTTCCACAGGAAAGCCATACAGTATTTGTTTCTGAAGCAGATGCAAAGAGAGCTTCTTTTTATCTAAAAGGCTTTATTACACAGGAACTGAAATTTAACTTGGCCGAGAACAAGAGCCACTATGTGTCTGAGTTTCTAAATATTGATAGATAAGCCACTGGTACTCTAAGTTGGGTAAGAAGTTTATGAAGTGAAGGATTAAATTCAAAACTGTTTATGAATTTACTCGGCTGAAGATTATCCTCCCAGACACGCTGACCTTCATCTTCTAACTTCTGACTCCATGACTGCAGAAAGCAGTCACAAAATCATTAGATTTGTAGAAAACTTTTGAATAGGAGAGGGCCTTCCTTTCTCAATATGGGTTGATAATATCTGAAATCCAACAAATACTCTGAAATCCAAAACTTCAGTGCTCAAAAGTTTTAGATTTTGGAGTGACTTGGATTTTACATTTTTAAATTAAGGACACACAGTACATTCTATGGAAATATTGCATAATATGAAAAACTTTTAATCTGAAATACTTCTGGTTGCAAACATTGTAGGCCAATGATCCTCAACCTATACCTGAAAAGATGCTGATGTAATCTGCAATCCCTCTTGCATGTTTTGTTGTAGCTGGTTCTGCATTGTGATCTTCTTCTCCTTGGTGATAGAGGCAATGGGGAAGCTTCGCACAACTGTCTGTTCACCAACTGCAGGAAGACAGAACACAGTCAGCAATAGCACTTTGTAACTCTAGAGTCTCCAATGAAGAAATACTTCCGCGGACAATACCTATGGATGTAGTAAGAGAAAATGCCATGATTCCAGGATCCCACTCATTAATTTTACTGCATGGCATTAACTCCTGAGATACAATTCTTTCCCTGAATGAAAGGAACTGTCAAAACCTGCCTGCCTTTGTTCTTTCTCCCTCCCCAACTTACTATGTGCCACATAAGATCACATGCCTTATGGCAATCCGATCTTAAGGGTAAACTTTATGCAGAGAAGTATCCTCAAATATTGAAAAGATCCAAGATATTTAATGTAAAGATAAAGCAAAAGAACAGGTTTTAAAGTTTGTTTCTATGGAGAGAAAGACCTTTTGCAAAATGCAAGGGGGCCAAGAGATGGCTGGAGGGCTGGAGGGAGAACAGGAAAAAATTAGTATGTGTTATGTATACGTTTGCACTCCCCGTGATGAATGCAATCATTATGTACTGCAAACATACACTAATAAAAATAAAGAAATTTGCTTCTGTATGTGGTAAAAGTGGCTGCACTGTGTATATATGCTTTCAAAAGACAGGACTAGACTTAAGCCCATGATTTTTAGGAGTGTAAATATTAAAGCATGAATGAAAAAATATCAACCACCTCAGATGATGAAGATAAGCCTAGAAAAGAAGCAGCACACACCCAGCCTGCCTTGGACTTCCAATCCCCATAGGGCAAGAGGCATGGGCAGAATGTAATGATGTGTGACTAGCTTTGGAGAAGAGAGTATTCAAGGAATTCAGCATTTCAGAAAAGGAGAGGGTGAATGGAGAATGATTCCCAGGTGGAGTGGGAGGGAAGGTAAGCTTTGAAGAGAGAGTAGAATTTGGATTTGCAAAGGGGAAGAAGGAAGGCATTTGTGGCAGTGGAACAGGTAATGTAACGGAAGCCACAAATGAGTAAGGCCTTACAGACAGTAACCCAGAGGGGGCAGGATTTGAACTAGGTTTATCTTATATATTTATCTACTGATTATCATCAGAACTCCTCATTCCCTGGATATATCTATCCTTAACCTGACTAATTCTGAACTATCTTCCTGTAGTATTTAAAAGTATTTAAACACTTTAAAAGTATTTAATACTTCCTATAGTATTTAAAATTCTGAACTATTTTCCTATATAAAGCTCATACCCAGAGGCTAAGCAAAGTCAGGATGTATAAAGGATTTAAGTTCTAGGATGTATTAGACAACTCATGTGTATATAACACATGTAAGACTACCAGATTTTTATATACTATTAAAGGAGAGATTTTAAATTAGAAATTTAAAGAGAAATAAAAAGATTTCCCTATCACAAAAATACTTTTTCTAAAACAAGCTAACTTAAAATTTGAAAGGAAAAAAAGGAGAAAAATAGGAGAATTCATGCTAAGCCTGGCTGTTTTCTTTAAAAGAAATAAATTGTAACAATTTAAATGACCACACAATTATCTCATGTTTATATGTCCAAAATGTGTATTTATTGCCATTAATCTTATAAAAATCCTATAAAAAAAAGACATGTTAAGGATCTCTAATCTAAAAATCTGAAATGCAGGTTGGTGCTCAAAAGGTTTTGGATTTTGGAGCACTGTGAATTTGGGATTTTACATTAAGGATGCTCAATCAGTAAAGCATATGTGAATTTTCCAAAATGTAAAAATTCAAAAATCTGAAAGACTTTTGGTCTCATGCATTTTGGACAGGGGAAACTCAATCTGTACTATATATATAGTTTCTTTTAAAACTTGCTTTTAATACAAATGTAATTTATGCACAGCTATACACCAAGGGGGCTGAGAAATTTTCCTCTATTTTTTACTTTTCAAAAATGAGCACAACTAGTCCTATGAATTTATCTTTACTGAATTTTATGAACTTTTGCTTACTATAGGGTAAACAATCTTTTACAACCAATATACTAAAACCACCTTAAGCCTATCCAATTTAGGAATAATGTAACTGTCAAAATTTAAAGGAGGAGGGGAAATTTCAGAGATAAATAAGGAATGAATGTATTTCATAATATTGCTGGATAAATCAGATAGTATATGTTATTATATAAGTTGAATTGTATCCTTCCAAATTCATATGCCAACACATTAACCCCAAAGTCAAGGTAAGATTTTAAAAGTCATAAATTTTTTATACCTGAATTCCATTGTCCAACAAAATAAATACCATATAGTGCATGCTTATCAAATACTATTATTTTTCTTTTTTCTTTTTTTTTGAGACAGGTTCTCACTATGCAGTTCAGGCTGGCCTTGAATTCACGACAATCCTCCTGCCTCAGCCTCCTGAGTGCTGGGATTACAGGAGTGTGCCACCATGCCCGACTATCAAATACTACTGAATTGATAATTTCAGAGGAAGAAGGAACTTTAGTGGTCATTTAGCCCAATAGTTCTCAATCCTCAGTATTCATCAAAATCACTTGTGGGTTTTAAGAAATATACAGATGCTTGTATTGTTCTTATGCTATTTTGTAAATGATACCTATCTGTTAACATGTTCTCCTTCTTTTATTTTTAAAATTAAAATTTTATAATTCTGACCACACAAAAAAGAATATACAGATGTTTGGGTCTCCCCATTCCTCCTGCTTAATATTCTAATAATTTAATATTCCAATTCTAATTAGAATATTGTAATTCTAATATGGCACTTTAAAAAAATTTTCCCAGATATTTCAAATATGCCACCAAGGCTGAGAACCACTGAATTACCCCAATAAAATCCCATTTTCCTAATTTTATAAATTTCCCTAATTTTTTAAATTTTTCATTTAAAAAATGAACTCTAGAGAAGTTAGGTGACTTGTGCTACCACGACTTGTAACAAGTCACAAGTTCCAGCAATCTAAACAGGAACTTTTTCACTTACTGGTTTTTGCCCCAGATTATATATATTTTTCCAACCAACAAGACATTTTATATAGAGAGATTAATTTAAAGATAATGCAGATTAGTTGTGGGTACAGCATGCTATTCTTTTCTAATAGAGAAGGCTATATAGAGTAGTACAAAATAAAAGCAGAAGTTACAAGTTTAGTGAAAGACAAGTTGTCTGTTAAGAAGGAAGCAGGATTAGCTTAAATGGGATAAGAGGTAATTAGTTTATTAGTGCTGTACAATCTGGTGATGCTTAGCCTACCCCTTCATAAAAGACTCATGCATCTGGAAGGGTCTGGCTTTATGGTTAACTTCAGCTTTATGCCACACTCAGAAAGCTGGGGCAAATCAACAGAGTATAGAGTTAGATACTGTGATATTGCCTAATGCAATTATAATTGTTTCAGCAAATAAATTCTTAATTATTGATTAGAATACAATTTTTGTTTTTCAAATAAAAATCTATGACATAAATTATCACTAGCAAAAGTATCCCCTAACCACTCAAATACCTGTGTGGCCAAAGGCTTATTCTGGATTTGAAATCACCTGCAATCACTAGGCACAGACTGAATAAAAACTTCATGTGCTACACAGATATCCATGTTCTGACCCTATATTATCATACCTAGCTGGTCATGAGGCATCCCTCTGAAGAGAATTCTGTATGTGGTAAGGAACAAAGCTCCTTCTGCTGGCAGGAGCTGAGGGCCTCCAAGAAGACCTCCAGTGGCTTCTTCTCTGCCATCAGGATCTAGCAGGACTCGAAGACCTTCACAGACAATTTCTTCTCCTGGCAGTAGAGCAGGTCTTAGAATTTTGGGCTAACAACAGAGAAAGTATCTTAAACACAACTCTTGTAGGGCTTTCAACATTTAGACCAAAGTTATTTTTTCATTTATAGACCTAAAAACCATAAGCTAGATTTCTCAGATAGCCAAATGACAAAACAAATTTGGGAAGAGGAAGAAATCAAGTTTCTGCACCCAAATTTGAAAAGATTCTTTGCAGCACTGTTTGTTAACAGTAAAGTTATTGTGAAAAAACCCCAGTAAAATCATTGGGAAGTATGTAAATGTCTAAAATTTCCATTCAGTGCACTATTTTCCAACATTTACCAAAATGTCATAGATCTGCAGTATTAACATAAATAGATGCCTGAATATATTGCAAAGTTAAAAAGCAAATTATACACTGGTATGTATATTTTTTTTTATTTTAAAAAAATAAAAGTACAAAAACATATTGACAAACAGACACCAATTAGCATAAAAAATAGTACAATCACAACTAATCTATAGACAAGGTGATATGATCTCAACAGTGGTTATTGCTTTATCCATTGATATCTTCGCAGTGTAAATATATAAACCCATATACAGACATGCAAATTTAATCAGACAATTAATCCTCTCAACAATAGAAAAAACACAAAAACCAAAAATCCAAAGACAAAAAACAAAACAGGCAAACATCAACAACAGCAACAACAAAAAAAACACCAATAGTTGCTGCTTTACATATTGATATCTTCGAAGTGTGTGTTCAGGACAACACATACAGACATACAAGATTGATCAAATAACCCGTCATCGATTATTGCTTAGCATTAAGTGATATAATACAATAGTAGAACCATGTTAGCCCTCCTGCATATATGCATATTCATATATACATACATGGTATGTACATTATGATCTCATTTTTGGAAAAAGAAAAAAGAGGTAAGAATATGGCCCAGTTGTTAGTGGGGTGTTATGGGTAGGGAGGACTGGCAGGGGGGCTTTTCACTTTGTACAATGTCTATTTCTTTTATGCTTGAATTTTATACAAAGAACATTATTACATTTGTAAAGTTGAAAAAAATAGATGTTTTCCTGTCCTTCTTAACCAAGTAATAAACATTTATACTTTATACATCTTGAAAAATCCTGACTCAGTATCCTTTACATGAAGAACCACAATATATATTGCTCTGAAGAGATTAGGGCAAGGAAAAAAATATAGTTTTCCTGAAGATCTAATATATTTTTATTAATAATAAAAACCATATACATCAGCAGTATTTTTTTTTTTTTTTTTTTTTTGCTGGCTCTAGGAAGCTTAGAGCTAAATGTAAAGCCCAAGTACAATGACCACTGACTTAAGTTTGTAATAGAATTACTTTTCCTATGTATCTGGCTTCTGAATTTTCTTTTGAATTTATTCTTAATAGCTTTGTTTTATAGACGAGAGGGTCTTGAACCCTAGTCCGCATATTAGCAGCAAAATAATCATCTGAGAGGCGTGTTAAAGATTTTCAAGAGCTGAGGATCTGGCTCATTAGCAGAACGCATGCCTTGGTACATGCAAGACCCTGGGTTGAATCACTAGCACCAGGGAAAGGAGAATGGGGAGAAGAATAATACAGATTTTTTTTTTTTTTAAATACAGATTTCTAAGCCAGGTCCCAGGGTATTCTGATTCAGGAGGCTGAGCCAGAGTTCAGGATTCCAAAGTTTT
>PVLD010006726.1:76084-88307 GCA_004027595.1 Dinomys branickii
CCCAAATCTTTTTTTTTTTTTTTTTTTTTTGTGGTACCGGGGATTGAACTCAGGACCTTGCACTTGCCAGGCAAGTGCTTATTCAACTGAGCTATATCCCCAGCCCCATTGTCTTCTTTTTGTTTTAGAAGTAGGCAGGACATAAAATCTTGGGTTGGGCTTGGAAGTTACAATTATTCATAATTTACGCTCTGCCTAGAAAAGTAAACTCAACAAGAGGTTGTTATTGCTCTTTTGTCGAATCCAAGAAAGGATACTGTTCCCATTTCAAGCTCCTTTTTGTAAGATTCTATAAAACAAACTCTCCTGAAGTTTAATGTACCATTAATATTGCATTTATAAAGGTTAGGAGAAAGTACTTTTTGGAGTACAATAGTCTACTGTTGCTATTTCTGAGAAGAGATGTTATATACCCTGAAAGCATGTAGTCTAAAATAATTACCTTCTGTATAGGTGGAAGTCTTCTACTCTCACGATGCACTGCCTCTAGGGTCTCAATGTGCATAGCTACAATTCCTAGGATGGGTCAGAGTATCCAAAACAAAAGAGTGTAAAACAAATTCCAGATATTTTAGAATTAAAAACTAATCTAAATTTGGCAGTTCTTAAAAACTTCTAAAATGGGATTACCATATGACTCAGAAATTTCACTCCTACATATATACAAACAAGACTTGAAAACAAGTACTCAGATACTTATATGTGAATATTCAGAGTAACATTATTTACGATACCCACAAGGTAGAAACAACACAAGTGTTCATCAACACATGCATGGATACACTAAGTTCTCATAAATCTTGAAAATATTATGTTAAATGAAATAAACCAGACACAAAGGTTGAAATATTATGTAGTTCTACTTACATAAAATATCTACGACAGGCAAATTCATGGAGACAGAAAGTAGATTATATGCCCCTAAGTGCTTGAGAGGGGGAAAACAGGAGCTATTACTTAATGGTTACAGAATATCTATTTAGGGTGATGAGAAAGCTTTGAAAATAGTGGTGAAGGGCTGGGGATATAGCTCAGTGGAATAAGCGCTTGCCTAGCAAGCGCAGGGTCCTGAGTTCGATCCCCAGTACCGCAAAAAAAAAAAAAAAAAAAAAAAAAAAAAAAAAAAAAAAAAAAAAAAAAAAAAAAAAAAAAAAAAAAAAAGAAAATAGTGGTGATGCTTGTACAACATACTCAATATAATTAATGCCACTGAATTGTACACTTAAAAATGGTTAAGATGGCTGGGTGTGGTGGTGCATGTTTGTAATCCCAGCTAACTGGGAGGCTAAGGCAGGAGGAATGTAAATTCAAGGCCAGCCAGGGCAAATATGTGAGATCCTATCTCAAAAACAAAACCAAACACCAAAAAGGACTGGGAGGTAGTATGCCCCTAGGTTCAATCTTCAGATGGCTAATTTTATGTTATATGTGTTATTTATGTTAATACAATATAAAAATATTTAAAATAACAAATCAGAAAATAAATAGCATGGCTAAACCACATGGTAGATAGGTATTAAAGGTCTTATGCTGAAAAACTCAATTTTTGTTAACATTTTGATTCTCTGATATTTACAAAATGATTACCTGGTATCATACAATGAAGGCTCTTGATGTGATCTTGAGTGACACCACTTTCTGTACAAACCTTGTCAATAAATCGGGTAATGAACCGCACAACAGAATTAGCAATGTCATTGTTCTCTGAATCTTCAAACCCACTCTCTGTATCATAGCTCTCAGCTACACTTCCTGCAATGCTAAGGAAGTCAAAGGAAGAAATCATGATCACGATTCAAATGCAATAAATGACTATTGTATCACAACAGAAGTGAAACTTGCTCAAATAGATGTGCACTCAAGTAGGCGGGGCACACTAAATCCTTTACACCCGATTTGTTTCTGTAAAGAAGACCTCTGTCCCTCTTCCAACAGTACTGAGAAACTATAGAAAACAAAAAAAAAGACTCTTTTGTTTATTATCTCCTACCTGAACCTTCTAAAATAATTTATCTCTCCAAGTTAATTAGTATATAGGCCAGACAAAGTAAATGTCTATCTTTGGCAACTGGGGAACATTAACTGTGGTAGAAAGAGTAAAATAAATTTTTTCTGTAACTTGCAAATTTTTCTATATGGAAGGACAAACTACCCTATGACACTTTTTCTTGCCCATGTCTCTCTGAATCACACAACCCTCCAGGTCACAATAATCCTGTAAGTTTTCTGCAGGTGATAAAATCATGCAAGAGAAAGAAACACGTTTGAAATGGAGCATATGTCAAAGTTTAATCAATACTAGTGTTGCTTATTTCAGCTCCCACTATTCAACAAATTGGTTGCTGATCACAGCAAAGAATCATTTGTCTGCTCTAACCTACTTTTCATTCTTCCATAGCCAATCACCTCAGCTGAGTCAGCACTAAAATAAAGTTAAGGTTAAGCAGAATATGTGGGTATCATATCGTAAGCCATTAAAGAACTTAGCCCCTTATTACACAGATTTTAAGAAAGCATGATTATCTACACTGACAACTTTAAATGAAGCAAAAAAACATTTATAGTCAGAATGGTGATCAACCTGATTAGCAGTGGGAGACAAAGCTGGGGACAGATTAGTGAAGTTCTTAAAAATTAGGTAGATGAGTCTAGAATTGACAAAACAGTCTTGTGGGACTGTGAGCAGTAATAGAATGTGAAAGCATCATTTCTGGAAGATTGCTTTGGCAGGAGGGTAGATCATTACAGAAAAAAAGGAGAAAAAAAATGAAGCCACTAAGAAATTATTATAATTCTTATGGCTTGAAGTAATAAAGGCCTAAGCTATGTTGTTTGCATAAAATAACCAAAAGATGAAACAGAAATCATACAGGAATAAAGAAGAGCTTTGTATATATGCAAATCACTGACTCCAAGTTATCTAGCATGGAAGACCAGAAACTCCGAGGTGTTCTTGAAAAAAATGAAGGTCTTGGATATGAGTATTGAGAGGTTAGGGCTAATGATTTAGCCCTGAGCTAAATAAGCTTTCTGATAGAGTATGATGACCTTTGACAGAGGACAGAGAAGAGGAGTTGCCTGAAGGAGCCAGAGAACAATTTATGAGAGCTAGAAGATTATCAGGATGTTATAGCATTCACCAATGAAAACCCAAAAAGGATACAATTTCATATTGTTCAGGTGATTAATTCATTCACTCATTTGTTCAACCAAACATTGAGTACCTACTATATGCAAAGATGCTGAAGGTACAGTAATGAAGGTAAAAAAGAAAGTTAATAAGCAAATACAAGAAAATAAATATCAAGTTATGGAATATGCCATGAAAGAAAAAGCCAAGTGGGAGATAGAGTGACAGAGATGATATTTAAAATAGGCAAATGAGGAGAGCTTTTTTGCATAGGTGACAGCTGAGCAGAAACCTAAATGAAAACTGAGAAGAAAACAGAATGGTAAGCTGTAGAAATTCAACACCCTCTCTGATATTTGGAATCCAGACACTGGAATATAGCAACATGAGGGAGTAGAGGACGAAGGAAGTAGGTCCCCAGGACACAGAAAGGATCTGAAGAGAGAATCAAAATCCACAGGGAGAGAGAAGAGAGGTACCAAAATGTGGAGGAGGGGTGGCTCGAACCTGCAGAGGCACAGTGGCTACAGGCAACCCCAGAGGCCTCCATGGAGAACTACCCCAGTGGAATGGAGCAGTAGACTCTGTGGACTGTAGTGGCTGGTGAGTTACTCAGGTTCAGACATCCCTTAGGAGAGGGCAATTGGCCTGTAGCCATTTTGGAAGGGGACCAACAGAAGTCAGAACTCAGAACAGCTTTGGGGTCGGCTCCATCTAGTGGCTCCAAGTGTCAGGGAGGGGTGTGACCAAGTTCAGGTTGGTAGTAGGGCAGGGACCCCAGTCCAAGCTGGCAGGAAGCCAAGTTCAAGTTGGCAGGAGTCACATGGAATGTTGCAGGTTGAAAAACCATGGTCCCTGCCTCACAGCCAGCATGAGGCAGAAGCAGCATGAACTTCAGTGGTACTAAAGGTTTGCTGGAATTATCTATTACTGCCATAAATTTACTGCTGGCTTTCTGGGATCAATCAACACAGACCCAGGCTCTGTCTGGTCACATGGTCAATTAGTGACAGCACAGACTTGCCCTGAAGTGCACATTTATTTCTATTTTCTTTTGCTTTTTATTTTCAATTTTTTTCTTTTCTTGATTGATTGTTCTTGTTTTTGTGAGAACATTGTTTTGAGCTTTTTGTTCCACTCTTTCCTTCCTTTTTTCCCTCCTGTCTTCTTCACCAGTTTCCCAAAGCTTGCATAATCTTACTTAGTCTTCCAGCCTTGCTTCTAATCCTTTTTTCTTCTTTTATTTCTCTATTTTCCCCCCAGACCCCCTTAAATTGGGTAAAATTGCCATATTGAGGGGATATTTACTGTAAGCAATTTTCTGATGTTTTCAATTTTGTTATATAACTATAAATCCTGTTCATATTGTTAAAGGTGGCAAATTAATAGTTTCCACAATTTGTTACTTTCTAGGCTGTGTTTGATGCTATTGTTATTACTGATTGTACTACTTTAGCCAAGGTAACATAACTGTTCTAATAAGTTGTTCTTCCTTGTATGCCAAGACAGAGATAACCTGAGGATCATAAATACTATAGGCCAGTGCCAAAGAATCACACACTAAGGCAAACAGGTAGCAACTTCTCATCCCCAATAAATTGGAGAGGTAGGATCTTGCAACAGAATCGAAACCCAAAAGACAGCTATAACTAGAAGATATCTCAGAGAAATAGTCATTTCCTAAGGATTCTCAAAACTAGCAAATAAAAATATCTACTAGAAACAATTTACAAGCACTAATGCAGAAATTAAACTAAAAAAAAGAAAGAAAGAAAAAGAAAATGAGAAGACATGGAAGCAGGATGCAAACCCAGACTTCCCACTTGTGAAAGGCAAACCCATGGGGCAATGAGGTGGAACAATTCAAAAGCCACCCACCTGGACTCTCTGAGGTGGTAATAATGGAAGTAACAAACAAATTGAGACTCTAGAAAAAAAATCAAATCAGAAATAATTTCTCAGATAACTTCAGAGATAATGGAGATCATGAAGGGCATGACTAGTGAATCTAGAGTAGACACGGATTTTAAAAAATAGGAAAATGATAGAAACCAATCAATGCCTAACATAGGAGGAAAATGGAATCCATGAAACAGATTTAATCAGATATCCAAGAGATTAAAAATTCCATTGAAAGTATAGGCAACTGAACGAACCAAAGTAAGGACAGAACATCAGATCTACAAGACAGGATTTTGGTTAGAAATCATGAATAGAAAGATTTCTTAAAAATAGCAAGAGACTATGAATAGGTGCAAGATGATGCAAAGAAGATGAACATAACATTGATTAGAGTTGATTAAAAAAGCAGCAGATAGTACAAGCAAGGCAAAAACTTGTTCACAGAAATAATGGCAGAAAAGGAAACTATCCAAGAAGAAATAATAATCCCAAGCATGGAAGAAGAATTTGACATAGAAATAAGTGACACATACAGAACTCCAATTAGCCATGATAAAAAAAAAGCTCTACCCAAGGCATATAATAGTCAGGATTCCAGAAATTTGACATAAGGACTGAATATTGAAAGTTGTTAGAAAAAAGAAAAACAATCACTTAGAAAGCTGATCAAACTTACAGACTTCTCAACACAAATCCTTGAGTCAAGGAGAGCTTGGAGTGAAGTATTCCAAGTACTAAAACAACCTTCAACCCAGATTGATGGACCCTGCAAAACTATCCTTCAAAATTGATGGAGATATAAGATTCTCCCATGACAAAGAACACATGAAGAAATTCATGAGCACCAAACCAGGACTCCAAAATGTACCAAAGGATGTTCTAGAAAGAGATAACCAATATTAAAACTCCATGAACCCTAACAGAAGAATCCACCAGGCAAGGCAAATAATTAAACAGAGGAGAAAGAAATGGAACCAACAATAGAAAAATAACATGACAAGGATAAGTCAATATGTATCTGTTATAACCATCAATGTAAATGGTCTCAATTCACCAGTCAAAGAAATAGACTGGCAGAATGGATCAAGAAACAAGATCCAACAATATACCATAAGATTGATACAGTTTTGCAGGGTACATCAATCTGGGTTGGAGGCTGTTTTAGTACTTGCAATACTTTACTTCAAGCTCTCCTTGACTCAAGGATTTGTGTTGAGAAGTCTTTGTAATTTTGATCAGCTTTCTAAGTGATTGTTTTCTTTTTCTAACACCTTTCAAGAAGAAACTCACAGACCGAAAGCTAGAGGATGGAAAATAATACTCTATGTGAAAGGAAGCTGGGAAAAAGTAGGGGTAGTTATTCTATTTGCAGACAAAGTGGATTTCAAACCAAGACTGATCAAGAGTGACAAAAAAGGCCACTACATTCTCATTAAGGAAACAATCCAAGAAGAAGAAATAATAAACCTAAAATATATATACACCAAACACCAGTGCACCCAACTATATAAAACAAATATTAACTGACAAGAAAAATCAAATAAGCACTAACACAGTTGTAACAGGGGACCTGAATACCCCATTGTCAAAAATAGATAGATCCACTAGACAAATAATTAACAAAGAAATATCAGAACTGAATCAAATGCAACTGATAGATATCCAGTGTTCTATCCCACATTACCAGAATACATGTTCTTCTCAGCTGCACATGGGACATTCTCCAAAATAACCCACACAGTAGATCATAGAAGATGCTTAAGGAAATACAAATGAACTGAAATTATCCTATATATAGTATCAGATCATAGTGCAATGAAATTAGAAATCAATGACAGAAGAAACTGCAAAGCTACATAAATATATGGAAATTAAAAAACATCCTCCTGAGCAACCAATGGGTCACAGATGAAATTATAGAAGAAATTAGGCAGTTTCTACAATTACACAATAATGCCAATACAACACACCAGAACTTACAGAACACAATGAAAGCAGTCCTACAAGGAAAATTTATAGCAGTAAATTCCCACATGCAAGAAACAGAATGAGCTCAAATAAATAACCTAATGTTGAATATCAAGCTTCTAAAAAAGAAGAGCAAGACAAGACCAAGGCTCATACAAGACAGGAAAATATAACAGAGCAGAAATTAATGCAACTGAGACTAAGAAAACTGCTGCATCCAGTGCAGCTCTTGAAACTCTGGAGGGAGGATGGTAGGGGATAAACAAAACATGAGTAAAGATGCAGAAAGATAAAGTGAGTTGGAGCCTCTTCTCCTGGTGGAAGAAAAGAACTACCCAACACCTAAAGCATGTTTGTTTATACAATCAGTATATGAATAAGTTCAGTGAGAGTTTAAGGGGAGGGTAGAATCTGGGATAAGAAGAATATCTAATCTATACCAGAATAGCATGCTTTGGTAGCTTCACGGGGAATGAGAGGAAACTGTCTATATTTTCTCAAGCATAGGTCAAGTCATCTGAGCTGTGCACACTTCTCAGGGGGCCCTGCCAAACTCATGAGAAGCAGTGGCCTTGTCGTAGATACCTGAGGTACAGAAAGCTTTGCCCCCCAACAGAAAACAATACAAAGAATCAATGAATCACAGAGCTATTTTTATGAAAGATTAAGTAAAACTGACAAGCCTTTAGCCAATCTTATCAAAAAAAGAAAGACTCAAATCCGTGTACTAACGAATGAAAAGGGTGAAATTTCAGTGGTCCTGCGGAAATGCAGATCATCAGTGGCTACTCTGAGAACCTTCACTCTAGTAGGATGGAGAACACCAAGGAGATGGGCAGATTCAACATACCTATGCATTACCCAGGCTGAATCAAGAAGGTATAAAGATTCTAAATAACCCATTATGAGATAATGAAATTGATGATACAATTAAAAGCTTAGCAACAAAGAAATGTCCAAGTTCTGATGGATACATAGCAGAGTTCTACAAGAAATTCAGAGAGAATCTAATGCCATCACTCTTCAGTCTCTTTAATGAAACTGAAAGGGAAGCAATATCCCCAGACTCATCCCTAGAAGCAAGCATTACCCTGATACCAAAACCGGAGAAAGATCCAACCACAAAAGAGAGCTACAGGTCAATCTCCCTAATGAACATTGATGCAAAAATCCTCAATAAGATACTGGCAAACAGAATGCAGCAAATTATCAAGAGCATTATACACCATGACCAGGTAGATTCATTCCAGTGATGCACGGATAGTTCAACATAAACAAATCAATAAATGTAATGCAGCATATCAAGAGAGTCAAGGACAAAAACCGTATGATCATCTTAAAAGATGCAGAAAAAGAGTTCCATATCAATTCATGATTATAAATCCTACATAAAATTGGAATAGTCTTTATCTCAATCTGATAAAAGTATGACAAACCAACAGCCAATATCATACTAAATGGTCACAAATTGAAAACTTCTACTCTAAAATCAGGAACAAGACAAGGATGTCCACTATCACGACTCCTATTTGATATAATTCTAGAAACATTATTCAGAGCAATTACACAAGAGAAAGAAATACAAGGAATAAAGATAAGAAAAGAATAAGTTTGCAGATGACATGACACTCTACATAGAAGAACCCACAAACTCTACTTCTAGATTTAATAATGAAATGTAGTTGCTTAGCTGGATACAAAGTCAACATTCAAAAATTAATAGCACTCCTATACACAAGTAACAAACTCACTGAGAGAAAAATTAGAGAAATTATACCTTTCATAATAGCATCCAAAAAAATGAAATATTTAGGAATCAATCTAACAAAGAAAGTAAAAGACCTCTACACTGAAATCTATAGCACTCTGAAAAAAAAAAAAAAGGGAAGAAAGTATGAGAAAATGGAAAGCTATCTCTTGCTTGGGTAAGAAGAACCAACAGAGTAAAAATGGCCATATTCCCAAAATTTTTATACAGATTTAATGCAATCCCAATCAAGTACCAATAGCATATTTCACAGAATTAGAGAAAACAATCCTAAAGTTCATTTGGAACCGGAAGAGACCTAGAATAGCAAAACGCAGTCCTGGACAACAAAGGCAAGGGAGGGAGCAATACAATGCCTGACTGGAAATTATGCTACAGAGCTTATGTGATAAAAACAGCACGGTACTGGCAAAACACAGATCCAAAGATCAATGAAACAGATTACAAGATGCAGAAACAAGTCTAAACATATTCAGCCACCATATCTTTAACCAAAGGGCCAAACACACTGGAAAAAAGATAGTCTCTTCAATAAATGGTGCTGCAACAAAAATGGCTTTCCATGTGTCATAGATTAAAACTAGACCATGTCTCTCACCGTGAACTAAAGTAAAAATGGATTGAAGATCTTAATATTAAAACAGAAACATTAAATCTACCAGAAGAGAGAACAGGTAGAACTCTTAGAGGTGTAGGTAAAGACTTTAGAAACAAAATCCAAGTGCACAGGAAATATATCAAAGAATCAACTGGGATCTCATTAAAGTTTTTGAACAGAAAAAGAAACCACTAACAGAGTGAAGTGACAAGCCACATAGTGGAAAAAAATTTTTGTTAGTTGTTCCTCAGACAAAGGACTAATATCTAGAATAAAGAACTGAAAAAAATCAGAGCCCCTCAAATTTAAAGACCCTCATCCAAAAATGGGCATTTGAAATGAATCTGCACTTCTCAGATGAAGAAGTACAAACAACAAATAAATATATAAAAAAATGTTCAACATCACCAGTCATTCTAGAGATGCAAATTAAAACCACACGGAGATTCCATTTCACTCCAGAAGGAATGGATACTATCAAAAAATAAACCAATAACAAATACCAGTGAAGACTATGGTGAAAAAGGAATCCTCCACTGTTGGCAGGAGCATAGACTGGTACAACCACTGTGGAAAGCAGTGTGGAGATTCCTCAAAAAACTAAAAGTAGAGGTTCCATTTGACCCAGCTATTTCCCTTCTTGGCATCTCCTCTAAAGAATTAAAAGCATCACACCACAGTGACATATGCACACCCATGTTTATAGTGGCACAGTGTGTAATAGCCAAATCTGGGAAACAGCTCCAATGCCCATCAGCCAATGAATAGATAAAGAAGATGTCAGTTTTTTTTTTTTTTTTTAAATACAGTACAGCACTACTCTGCCATAAAGGATAAGCCTGGGGCATTTCTAGCTAAATGGCTGCACCTTGAGACCATACTCTTAAGTGAAATAAATTGGATACACATGTAAGTATCACACGGTTTGAGTGAGGAAAAGGGTAAATAAGGAGAATTAGGGATGGAGGAGAGAGAAAGCTAGGAAGTGAAAAGGAAAAAAAGATCATAGAGGGAAAAAATGGAAACTACTTTTGTAAGTAAAAAGGGGAAGAGGGATTGAAGTGAGAGGAGGGAAAGGGGAAAAAAGAATCAAAGATATATCATGTATAAGCACAAATTCTGTATGATGAATGCTATTGTTATGTATATCTAAAATGTATCAATAAAAGTAATTAATTAAAAAGTTATTAAAATAAATGTAATTAAAAAGAAAAGAAACCTCAATGAAGCGAGAGAATTATTCTTGTGACGATTTCAGAGAGTATTCCAGATAGAGGGAATGACAAGCATAAAAGCCATGAGGCAGGACTATGCTTGGAGTATTTAAGGGCTAACATTAGCAGGTAGAACAGGATGGTTGACAGAAAATGATAGGAAACAAGGTCAGAGCCACAGCCAGGACACAGATCGTGCTGAACCTTGTGGATCAGGGTAAAGACTGGATTTTATTCTCAGTGGTACAGGAAGTCATTGATGGATAGAGCAGAAAGCACAGTACAGGACATGATTGGGTACATTACAAAAATAAGCTGAGGAAAAGGACAGGTAAGGAACACTGGCAAGATGGACTTCAGTATAATTTTTTTGGAATGCTTCTACAATTTGCTTTAGCAGAATGTGACTCAAGGGCTGGATCAGTAGGGGGTGAGACTTGTGGAAAATTGGCCACAAAAGATAAAAGACGTGGGAAGAGGGTAAGAATAGTGGGAGGAAGTAAAGGTCTTTTAATACAGAAGTGCTGTGCAAATCTGAGGGAAGATGGTTAATTTTTGAAATATATACAGCAATTTTTCCCAAAATGTTTTGTATTTTCTGCTGAGCCAAAACTGGCCCTGAGAGCAGCAGGAGGGGGGTCTCGCGTACCCACATGTCAGTACCTGTTTGTCACAATGCTGTTGCTTCCACTCTCCCAGTCACCTGGTGCTGATGCTCTCAGGAGCTTATTTTTACTTGTGTCTAGTGGAACCAGTAAGTTGACCATAAGATTTGCAAAGTGAATGGCCTGACTGAAGACAGTGCTTTCTTCACGTTGCACCAATTCTTGCTGAGTTGATTTGCTCAGAGTCGGCCAAAGACGGAGCTGCTCAGCTGCCAGGTCCATGGCTGTCTTCTGATACTGGTCATCAGAAAGCTTATCCTAAAAAAAAGGAAACCCAAAGCCAAAGGAGAGAACTCATCATTTCAACTAAGCTTCAAAAAACATGGATGATTTTTAAAGTATTGGTTTTCTCTATATTTCTATGTATTTTATAGCATATATTATATTCAGGGTATTCAAAAATCAAGAAAATTGATTATATTGAAAATCATGAAAACATTAAGTCCCTGTATCACCAGAAATGAAAAAACATAGAAAAAGAACCTAACAACCACCATGAAACAAAAACCCAATTCAGCAGCTTTTCAGTAGGACCAGGGGAAGAGCTGGAATGCCTATGATCATATTTGCAGCTAGCGAGGGCTCAAAGACAGACTTCTTTAGAATGGAGGACACAGAATTTGTCACAGGATTGCTTTATGAATGCTTTCGAGATATACGCATGTTAGCATTATAGTTTTTAAAAAAACTATCAAAAACATCCTGAGAGCACAATTACTTCTTTTTTTTTATTATTTTAAAAGTAAAAGAACGAAGACATATTAACAAACAGACACAAAGTAGCATAAGAATAATACAATCAAAACTGATCTACAGACAAGGTGACAGGGAATCAACAATGGTTGTTGCTTTACAAATTGATAACCTCGAAGTGTATATTCAGGAACAAAGATACAGACAAAGAACTACATCAACAACAGAAAAAAAAAAAAGAAACCAAAAAGCATTAACAAAGAGACACAAAGTAGTACAATAACT
>PVLD010006727.1:0-49850 GCA_004027595.1 Dinomys branickii
CCCTCAGGCGCCCAGCTCTCAGGATCCGCCCACTTCTCGTCGCGCGGCTTGTCTGCCGGCCCTGTAGTGCTCAGGCCGCAGAGAGCAGCCCGATCAGTTGGAATTTTGCATCCACGGACAGGGCAGCCACGCGCAAAGGATCAGTCTCTGGGAAAGATTCCCTCTGCTGCTCACCTGGTCGCCATCTTCCCGGAAGTCTGCTGTGTAATTCAGTTTTGATTGTACTGTTCTTGTGCTACTTTATGTCTGTTTGCTAATGCTTTCATTCTTTTAAAATAAAGAAAAATCAGGTGACCAGCTGAACACCACACATAACACTATTAAACAATAAAGTTCTACTGTAATTGTGAACATATCTTTTCTGCAATTCCATTTTGCTTCGTATGTTCTGAATGTTGTGTTGGTTAGTTTTCTCTCATTGCTGACACAAAATATCTGACACTCAAAATGAAGAAAAGTTTATTTACCTTACAGTTTGTAGAGGTTTCAGTCCATAATTGACTGACTATGAGGCAGGGTGGCACATGGCAGAGAGGCAACTATTCATGACAGTGGAAGGTACCAAAAGCAAGAAGAGCAAAAGGGGAGAGTGAGCCTCTTTTCCTGCCTTAGAGTATACGCAGGTCACCTGCCCTATAGTGGATGTAGCACTCATACCTCAATCTCAGCACTAGACAATGGACCAATCACTAGCTCTAGATGCACCACCTCAGAAAGGCCTGCCCACCAAGACTGCATGAGTCTCTACAGGGACATCCAGACACAAACCATAACAAAGGCCTATTATTAGGTGTCATAAGTTTTGGGATTGTTTTATCCTCCTAATGAATTGAGAGTCTTTATCATTACAAAATAGTTCTCTTTATCACTGAGACAGTTGTTTATTTAGATATAAATGGAGCCACAAGAGCTTCCTTTATATTCATATTAGCCCATCATATCTTTTTGTACCCTTTAACTTGACCCTATAGTCTAAGAAAGGATATATAGCTGGGCCTATTGTGTCTAAGCTTCAAAGCTTTGCTTTTAATTGATGTGTGCCTAACTTTTATAATCAGTCTGATTGTTTTAATCTACCGTCTTGCTATTTATTGTGTATTTATCACTACATTTATTCCATTTTCTCTTTTTATAATATATTTAGATTATTTTCTAAGATTGTATTTCATCTCCTTTTTGAGTATATTCGCTATAACTAATTTTTGATACTGGTTTAGTTATTGCTTTAGTGATTATCATATGTATTGGTAATTCGTCATATTGTAACTTTAAGCACTGTTACAATACTTCTAGTTTCTTTTCCCACTATTTGTGCTTTTGTTGTCATGTGTTTAATTCTGTGTAGATGACAGACTCCATGATGCATTTTAGTATTTTTGCTTTTGTCTGTTAACTTTTAAAGAGGCTTAAATAAGAAAAATTATTTGTACTTTCCAAGGTAGTTACCATTTATGGTGCTCTTTATTATTTTTTCTATAGGTCCAAATTTTTATCAAATATCGTTTCATTCTGTTTGAAAGAGTTCTGTTGTCCGGTCTTTTTCTTATCTTCCTGAAAATAGTTTATTTCATCTTTGTTTCTAAAAGCTATTTTCACGGTAACAACTTCTTGATTGACAATTTTTTTCTTTCAGAATTTTAAAGATATTGCTTTATACTTTCTAGTTTGTGTCATTTCAATGAGAAATCTGCTGTCATTTTTGTCTTTATTCATCTATATATAACATCCCAACCCTCAAATGACTTTAAACATTTTTCTTTCTGTTTAAGCTTTTGGAACTAAATTATGATATATCTTGGTATAGTTTTACTTAATTATGACACAAATTTTATTGCATTTAAATTTATAATTACTATTTTTATCAAATTTAGAAAACATCACCATTATTCATTTAAATATTTTCCTTATTTCCCTCTCTTCACTGGGGAATCCAATTTGACTACCTGAAATTGCCCCATAGTCCACTAATGGTTTTCTTCTTCTCTTTGTATTACACTTTCAATAGTTTTTTCAAGATCACTAATCGTTTCTTCTGAAATGTCCAGTCAGTCTGCTCTTAATTTCATTCAGCATATGCTAAAACTCAGTATTGCAGTTTTATCTCTAAAAGTTCAATCTCCATCCCTTCTACATCTTTCATATCTGTAGTATGTTCAGTCTTTCCGCTAGCAGTTTGAATATATAATTATGGTAAGTGATTTAATGCTATTATTTGTATGTATCAAGCATGTAATTTCTGCATCAGTTTTGACTCATTTTTCTTCTCATTATACATTTGATTTTCTTTGTATTCTAATAAATTCTATGGGATCTTACCCAGGCTTGGATAATTTTCTCACATACATAGTTAATCAGCACTCCATGGAAGACTAGAGGGAGACCTTCTATTGCTTTCCAGAGTTCTGTCTCCAGGCAGTTGTCTCCTTTCCCTACTATGCTCTTAGAATCATGGCCACCTTGACCTCCCCAGACACCCAGTTCTGTGTCCTTGCTTTAGGTTATTGCCAGACCTTGCCTGGGCCCCACTTCCCTCTGCTGTGGTCCAGAAATGTCCTCTGAGCAGTAGGCTGTGGTGACCAGGTCACCTTCTTTCCCCGTCTCAGTGCCATTTCCCTTTGTTTCCTCAAATTCACTCTGTGTGGAAATGTTAGGAGAAGTAGACTTTCACAAAGAGCGGAAACTATAACCCTTGTTGAGGATTCTTGTGTTTGGGGTGTTATTTGCCCTTCCTACTAATTTAACCGCCATGTGAGATCAATACCGTGAACTGAATCTGCAGTTAAAAGAGAGCCTCAGACAGTTTATAAAAGGTCACGCAGCTAGTAAATAGCAGAACTGAGGTTTATGCCTCAGTCTGCTGGCAAAGTCCAATCTATTTTCTTTGTAAAGACATCTTCCTATTAGACATTCCCTATAGACTTACATTAATAACGAGTTTGCCTCCTTAAAAGTGTATTTAACAGCCTATCACCAAGTTACATTCTGTGGGAAGAACTAGGCTCATAGGAGCTTGCATAATATGTGATTTTCTCAGGCCCTATACCTCACGCCAGTCCCTCAGAAAGGATGGGAAAAACACCGTAATAAATCTCACCCTGACCAAGTAAAAGTAGGGCAAAATCCATTTCCTGTGGATGGTGGTCTCCGAGCATCCTATGTATATTTGAAAGTGTGCATGTATCACTTCTCACTTCTATGCAGAGTTGTAGCTGAAACTCTCATGTTGGTATCCTAGATAGTTTTTACTCCCTAACATATGTGTATTTTTGGTTTGAATTTTAAAAATGACATCATAAATTTCTAGTACAATTTAAGGGACACAGATACTGGAATTATGACTGTTCCACGATAATTTCAAGACCCAGTATTTCTGGACTTTTCATCACCTAGGAATGTATTTTATAAGTGGATTTTCCCTTTCATGGTAGCCTTGTACTGTCATGGGGAAGACATAGGAGTTTTCCTTCTGGAATGACCCAGGAGTGAGGCCTGGGTGAACCACACAGTATCAGAATTCTCTCTGCTTCTCCCTAGCCTTTTGAGAAACCGATTACACTCTATATCTGTGCTATAAAACATTATCCGTGACCTCTTTTGTTCTTTCAGTTTTCCACAAATAACGCAAAACCTGGAATTATTTCTTCTCCCTGTCTATTGGAATGAGAGATTCCTCACATTTTAAATATTGCCCTGACTGCTTATCAGATGAAGATGAAAGACAGTGACACGAGATACTGATAACTGTCAAATGAGTTCTAGTAAATTCTTCCTAGATGGACACTCTGTCTTGAATATTCAAATAAATCAATTAAGATACCTTCTGTTTTAATTAACTATGCACTATGATGTATTCTCTTATACTTGAATGCATCTAGATCTGGAACTTAGAAGTGTGCCCTTTGGGGACAAAATCTATTGAACATAGATTTAGGTCAGGTATAATATGGAAATGTTCAACATTAAAGAACAGAGTTGGAAATTATTCTGTCAAGGGCTGACTGTCTCTCAACAACTTTCTAGATTGGTTTTAACATCCCAGATTTATAAATGCAGTTGTTTTTATAATCCAAACAAAACTGTGCATTACATCTGTGTTACTGTCTTTGCACCTAGCTCAGGCATAAAATCCATGGCATGCCTGAGCTAGGTGAAAAGACAGTAGGTCTGTCCAGAGGTACACTGAGATACATATTTCATTCAGTAAAAGTAAAATCTCTTTAAACATCTGTGAGTGGGTCCAAAAGGAATGCTACTGTTACTTCTGGCCAGAAATCATCAATTGGATCTGTTTGCAACTCTATGTGTAAAGTAAAAGTCACATCTTACTGAAGAGGATGGAAATCTGAAGTCAGCCAATAAGGCAATAATTAAGTATAATCAAAGTTGCCCCAGACGAGTTCCTTGAATCACCCACAAAGTACAATATAAATGACCTCCTAAATATAACCTCCTATAGTAATTCTTAAGAACAATAAATTATGAAGGATATTCATGGAGGAAGAAAAAAGTTTGAATCATTTAAACATTGTTGCTTTAAAGAAAAAGTATGAAATGGAATGTAGAAGTGATGAAAAACTTCTGAAATAAATGTATTCTGTTAAAATTTTGTCTGTGTGTCTGTAAGATATTTTAGTAGATTTTCATGTTCCTGTGAAGGACTGATAGGAAAATGTACCTGAAATCATGGTGCATTGAGCCTTGCATGGCTCTGATGGTTGGTTTCACATCACTGTAACAAAATACGTGAGATGGGCTACTTAGGAATGAAAGAGACGCTTAGTTTGGTTCATGGTTCTGGAGTGTCAGGTTGAAGGTTGAGGAGCATCACTAGTTTGGCTCTGTAACAAGGATGGGACTTAATGGTGGAAACGTGTGCTGGAGGAAGAGAGAAGGAGAAGGGAGAGGGGGAGGGGAAGGAGGGAGAGGGGGAGGGAGGGGGAAGGGGGAGGGGGAGGGGAAGGGGGAAATACAGTGACACCAGAGTCTTAGAAACCCCTTCAGGGGCGTGGACCCAGTGAGCTTCCTTCCTTCCACTAGGCCCAACCTCCTATAGGCTCCAGTGTCTCCCAGTCACACCACAGGCTGAAGACTAAACCTTTTTACACACTGGCCTTTGGGAAACACTCAGGCTTCAAACTAGAGCGCTCCATGAGAATAGGGAATTTGGCTCATCCATTTCCATAGTTCCAGTAGTTAGAACAGAAGCAACATGGTAGGTGTTCTGTCGATCAAGCAGTAGGAATAAATATAATTGAAAATGTGAATGGGTTAGTATTATGTAGCACATGCTATGAAGTAGGCATTGAATACACAGAAAAAAAGACACAGCAGTTCTAGACACCGGCTGTCTTTCCTTTCCTGGAGTCTAGCATCTGTGATGATGAAGTATATGAATACTAGACAATAAATGAGCCCTAAGATGTTCTGTTTCTTCAGTAACCTGCTTCTCTATTCTCTCTTTTCAAAATTTAGCACCACTGCCCAGGAAGCTATGCCATCCTCAGGCCCCAGACCCTCGGGCTATTTTTTGACTTCTTTTGAACTTGAAGCTGCTTTTGATGTCTGTTATGTCCGAAGAAAGCTAGCGTACACAGGCTCTGCTTGCACATCTGCTTGGCTGACCTTTGGGTTGCATGTCCTCTCAGGCTGGAGCATGCATAAAGGAGAATGACTATAAATAGGGTCTGGAACATCTGCCCAGTTCTCTCCTTTTCTAGAACATCCCTTCCTAGCTTACCTAACTTTCATAGCTATCTCTGGGCCATGGTCTGGAAAGCTGCTAAGTAATTTCTCAGGGGGAGGGTTGCTTCTTTTTCTAGCGGGGCTATTCCTTCCCTACTAACTACAAGAAGTACAGGTTATCCCACTTAGAAACAGAAAAGCCTTAGGCCAAGCAGAAGAGATTCGGAAAGTTGGGTGTTAATGTAGAATGAAGGTGTGGTGTAGGGAAGCTGGACAACGTGGGGAAGAACTCCAACAGAAAAGCTGTAACAACCAGGACTTTTTGTTTGGCTAGTTTTTGTGGTACTGGGGGTTCAACCAGGGGCTTCATATCGATCTACATCCCAGCTCCTTTCTAAAAATTTTATTTTGAGAGAAGTTCTTTCTAACTTGCCAAATTTCCCAGGCTGGGCTCAAATTTATGTTCCTCTTGACTCAGCCTCCCAGAGTGCTGCAATTACAGGTGTGTACCACAATGCCTTACCATGAACCAGAATTTAAATCTAATTGCACTGCTCACTAGCTCTGTGACCTTGGTGTTGAACTTCTCCAAGCTTGAGATTCCTGTGCTGAATAAACAAGGATAATAGCAGTACTTATTTCCAACCAAGACTGTAAACTCTGAATAAAAGAATGCTGTCGAGAGTTCTCAGCACATGCTACACAGTCCCATTCAAAACTTTTGCTATTTAACGTTAGTATAAGAGCTCAGGTTTCTTAATATCAGACATTTAAACTAGTTATGGATACTAGATTCTATGCTAACTCAAGCAACATCTTTATTTAGATTTGGATTGCAGTGCTAAAAAGACTTGTGATGCGTTTTTCACTGCTGTATGTCCGAATATCTGTAGTTCCTCCTTGTATACAGATATTTGCATGTTTGCATATCTACATGTATATCAATGAGCTGATCAGACGACTAACAGAGGTTTATAATCTGACATCCCCCACCAAATAAAAAATTCTCATGAGCTTTATGACTCTCCTATCCCATACATCTCCGCACCTCACACCCTGTAAGATACTCTGTGCATTTTAGAGAAACAGAGACAGGGTCCTTAACTTCTTTCACATTTATATAAATTAAGTCACAATGAAATAGTACTTTTGAGTCAAACCTCCTAGATTTTAAGATTTAACATTTTCTGATTTGAAGTGGCCAGTGTCACTTTCTTATCATTAACTGACTTAAAGTGACCAAGTCCCAGAGAACATAAAATATAGTTTCTTTACTGTACCTCAGATGGAGCTTATTTATTTTACATGAATTGTTTTGTGTTAAAAATAAGCAGCACAGCAGTCATGTTACAACCTTTGCAACATCTTACTGTTTAAGTGGAGCCAAAATAGCATTCCCGGGGAAAGAGTGGAAAGAGTACAGTTCTGTGTTCTTGACTCTCTGTCCATCAGAGTTCAATGGTTTCTTAAGGCTGTTTAGAACAAAGTAAGGAAAGCCACACGAGATAAAGTTAATAAGCTAAAGGTTGAGGTAGACATGAAGAAATAAGTAGGAATTTTCCTCCCTGCCAAAGAAAATCAATTTTCAATGATAAGGGCAGGGACCTGGGTGTTGGAAGGTATGAATCTGCCACAACTGCTCTAGATCTTGAGTGATTCATTTGACCTTCCTGCTTGAACTTTGCATTTTAAGAAATGGGCTGTGTGAACTACAATTCTGGAAAACAGGAAAACTGGTCAGCACTTAATGAAGCTATCAGAGTACAAAATGGTTTCTGCTCAAGGTCATTTTAGTTCTTTATAGTAGAAGAAATAAAACTAAAAAGATGAACATTTTAATCAGATGGCTAATAGTTCCATTATAAATTAGTAGTTAATGTAAATCTTAAATCCTATCTTCCTGCACCCTGATTACTCTAAGATGTATCACTGGGAAGAGGTGCTATTCTTCATTGGCCAGTCACTGCATTTAGGAGACAAAAGTTTTGGATTTAAGTTCTTGTATGGCAAGATTTTAGGAAAGCTCTTTAACCTTGCTGAATTTCCTAATTTTAAAAACCAAAGCTATGCCTTTCTGAATAAACTATTAAGAGGATCAAATGAGATAATCTGAGTGGGAGTATTTGGTAGCATTTGTTGGGACACAAAGCCCGCACTCTGAAGTCAGAAAGGAATTCTTTTCAAATTCTCATTGCATCTCTACTCAAATAGACAATGCTGGGACCATAGTTTACACATTGGGAATCTGCTTGCTTACCTTGTGGGAGGGAGTAAAGTATCTACTGTAAAAGTAAGGCAAGAGGAAGAGTTCCTAAAAACTCCTAATGGATATTTGGCCCTGGAAAACTTACTTCCAGCCAAAAATAATTCCCTCCAGAATTATAATGATACAAAGACCCCCATGAAAATTAACTATAATTTAACAAGGAAAAATATTTCATATTTGTGTATAATATTAAGAGTAACAATAAAATTGACATCTGTATACTGGTCAGGGATTTAAGAAATATAAATTATATCACAAATATCTTTGAGGGCTCCCATTGGTCTTTATCCAGTGCTATATCATCTCTTTCCCCCTAAGGTTACTACTCCTGAATTTAGAGTTTCTTTTTGAAACTACATATGCAAGTCCTCTCAAAAAGTATATTTTAGTTTTTAAAGTGTTTCTATTAGTGGATCTTTATTCTCTGGACATTTTGATCCAACATTCTATTTTTGAAAGTCATCTATGTTGTTTAATTAATTGTAACTCATTCATTTTCACAACTATGCAGTATTTCATCACGTAACCACACCACCATTCATTTATTCATTAATGTACATTTGTTATATTCCCACTTTGCTTGTTAGGAAGAGTTACCTACGATTGCCTCATTCTCTTCTTCCTCCCAAGTTTTGAAATTTTGGCAAAGGAGGAATTCAGATTCCTTCACAGTGTTACTGAACCCCAAAAATGTTGTAAGGATAAAAAGTAGCAACAACAAAATGAACACATCACATGCATCTTTTCATTTAATCGTTTCATCCAATATTAAGAATAGTCATTTCATAGAACACTACAAAAAACCTCTTAGAATTAATAACCAACTTCAGCAAAGTAGACCTCTACAGAAAAAAAATCTATACTACTCTGAAGAAGATTGAAGAAGACATCAGAGAATGGGAAGATGTTCCCTGTGCCTGGATAGGCGGAAGAAATATTGTCAAAATGGCCATAACCGCTGTACAGATTCATCACAATCCCAATTAAAACACCAACAGCATACATTATAGATCTGGAGAAAACAATGCTAAAATTCATGTGGAGCCAGAAGAGACTCAGATTAGCAAAAGCAATTTTGAGCAATAAAAACAAAGCAGGAGGCATAGCAACACCTGATGTTAAGCAATACTACAAAGCACTAGTGATGGAAACGTCATAGCGCTAGAAGTAAAATGGGTATGTGCATCAGCGGAACAGAACTGAAGATACAGAAACCTTCCCAGACATATTCCATTATTTGATCTCTGACAAACGGTTAACAGCATATGTTAGAGGAAAGATAGCAAATTCACCAAGTAGTATTGGGAAAACTGGTTATCTGTTTGCAGAAGATTGAAACCGGACCCTACCTCTCACCATACACTAAATTAAAATAAAACGGTTCAACGAGCTAAACATTACAGCAGAAACATTAAACCTACTGGAAGATAAAAATAGGTAAGGCACTTGATGACATGGGAGTAGGGAAGGATTTTCTAAACAGAGCCTCAATTGCATAAGAAATAGCATCAGAAATCAACAAATGGGATTTTATCAAACAAAAAAGCTTCTGTATGGGCAAGAGTATCAGTCAGTAAAGACACATTGTATAGAATGGGTAAAGAAATTTTTTGCCAACTACTTCTCAGACAGAGGAATAATATCTAGAATATACAAGGAACTCAAAAAAATTAAACAACCTAATATTAATTTTTTTGAAAATTTTAAAACTTTAATGAAGAAATACCATTTTGTAAAATAAATAGCATAGTAAGCAAAAAGCACACTTTCCATACTAAGACTAGTTTAACAGATCCCAAATTCCTAAACATGATCCCAGTGAAAAAAATGAGTACACCTTATTTATGAACATAACATGGAAAATTTTGAATCAAATATTAGGAAAATAATCTCTAGCAATTCATAAGCACATACGCTTGCATTAGTTGAGTTCCTGCAGAACAGAATGGTCTTTAAGGGGGCGTGGCAGTGCATTGCTGTAGGCCCAGCTACTTGAGCATCTGAGTGAGGCGAAAGGATGACAAGTTCAAAGTCAGCCTGGGCAAATTATTCAGACCAAACTATTAATTTCTGAAAGAGCCTGTTGATGTATCACAGAGATGCAGTTCCCTGGAGTGTAATACCCAGTTCCAAGAAGAATTAGTGTAAGAAAAATCTATTTAAATGACTACAGAAACTTTAAAGAACAAAAATCACATTCTTGCAATACAAGAAAGAAAGAACCCTTAAACCCAACATTTATATAAATAAAGGGCACTAAGACCAGTCAAGAAATGGACAAGTGAAGAAATACTTCACAGAGGAAGAAATACAAATGGTCAACAAGTATGTGCAAAAAAATGTTGAACATCTCTGGCCATTAGAGATACAGAAATCAAGACGATGCTGAGATTCCATTTTACTCCGGAACGAATGGTAACCATTAAGAAATCAAACAATGACAAATGCTGGTGTGGCTGTGGTGGAAAAGGAACCCTCCTTCATTAGTGGTGGAAATGCAAACTAGTATAACCATTATTGAAATCAATGTGGAGATTTCTCAAAGAACTTAAATTGGAAATTTCATGTGACCCAGATATCCCCCCTGCTAGGTATTTTCCCCAAAGAGCTTAATACATGCACACCAGTGTTTATAGCAACACAACTCATAATAGCTAAATCCTGGAAGCAGCCTATGTAACCATCAGTGGATGACTGGATAAAGAAAATGTGGCATCTATATGTAATGAAATACTTCTCAGCTATAAAAAATGATACATTTGAGACATTTTTTGGAAAATGCATGAATCTGGAAAATATAATGTTGAATGAAAGAAACCGGACACATAAGGCAAAGTACAAAGAAAATGACAAAGGATGGACAGAAAGGGGTGAGGGGATGGATCTCTTGGCACAGGGAAGTGGCGTAAGGGAAGAAGGTCAGGTGGTGAGGAGGGGAGGAAAGAGAAATAAGAATACAGATATGCCGCGCACAGGAAGCGAAGAACCTCAATGAATGTGAGCACTGGGTGTCATAACATGAGGAAACAAATGTGCAATCGTATATATATATATATATATATATATATATATAGGCATCTCCGAGGTTATACTTTTTCACTCAAAACTCCTTTGCTCTCCAAATAGAAGTATGCATGTCTATAAAAACTTGCTTCTTTGGTTCCTGAAGATTTTAGAGACTCACACACACAAAAGCTCCTTTGTAACAAAGTAAGAAAGATGCTTGGGTAGCACCAAAAAGATTTACTATGTTGAGTAGTGTTGAATGTTTACTGTGTTCAGGGTGGCAGTAATCTAAGTTACAGGCCATAATGTCTTAATTACCTTCCTCTTTGCTGAGATAGAATACCCAGCACCCAACGGAGGGAAAGGTTCAACTCATATTTAGCTCATAGTCTGTAGAGTTTCCAGTCCATAATCAGCTGGCTCCAAGGCAGGGTGGTACAGCAGAGGGGCGGCCATTCAAGGCAGCAGAAGAGACCAAAAGCAGCAAGAGAAGAGGGAGAGAGACAAGGTTCTTTTGGTCCCGTATGTTGTATGTGGCCTGCCTGCCCTCGGGCAGGTGTAGCGCTCATAACCTTGACCCCAGCATTAGATGATGAATCAGTCACAACTCTAGAGGCCTGCCCCCGTGACTGCATGAGGCTTGGGGGGACATCTAGATGCAAACCATGACCCATAACAAGGGTGGTTTATCAGATATTTTATTGAGATAGACCTGATAAAGAAATGAAAAATATAACAAATGCCTTACCGAATGGAAAAATTGGGTTACTGAACTGGTAAAGAGGCACACAAATCTGAAATGAAAAAACAGAAACAACCCCTCAGTTAACAATTTTCTATAGGCCTAGCTTTGCCTCCCTTTTTCAGGTTACACATGTAACCTGACTCAGCCTCTTTTAAATAAAGTTTTTTTAAAATTTGGATGCTATTCTTTTCTATGAATATTTCCTTGCATCTGTTCTTCATAATATATACAGATAGGTGAGGAAGATGAAAAAATAGTTAATTATCCTGTTCTTCATAATATACTTTATATGCTGGGGAGCCATGTGTGAATAAATCCTTTCTCTCGAAGCTAAACAGGAGAGGTTGCTCTCCCATCTGACCCACTTCCCAGTAATTGAAAGTGTTTATCATTTTCCACTGGGATTGCTTCCAAATCTCCTTTTTTGAATGTGAGCCTCTTTCTACTCTTCAAATGAGACATTTGCTCAATTGCAAATATAGTGCTTAGAGGGACAGTCTGATTTTATTCCTACAATATGAGTAGTATATTTGGCTTATAACTTACCTTCAGAAAATTTTATTAAGCATCTGTGGATAAAATTTTACCATACTGAGATAACATATGACAAACAATGGATAAAAGCCCTCACTTCAAAGAGGCAAAAATAAATCAGATGCTATGATTTTAAAAGATCATATAAATGAGAAATTTTATATGGTTATGAAATAGGTTACATGCAGAGTAGCAAACTCTAATCAAGCAATGATTGATATTAAGTATAATATATAACTACATCTTTCTCTTTTACTTGTAACAAAGAACTTTTGCACTTACGTAGGAGTGGCTTATATTAAGAGGAATTATAATCCTCTTAATAAATTATTTAATAAATAAAATAATTATAATTATAAATTATGACAATTTCCCAAGTAGTAAAAACACCAACATATTTTGGGTTAAAATTGCTCTCTTTGGGGGTTATTAACAGCTTAGAAAATGAAACAAAAGTTTTATTTATTGTTCAAAATGTATTTCATTTATATTGTTAGAAAGGAGAAAAAAACTTTAACCTGAGGACACCCAACATGTGGAACTCACTCAAATGAGACTTAAAATCCAAGAAGAGAGACTGTGTTGTTTCAAATAGTGGCTCTGTAGGGATGATCTCATTCTAGTTTTTGAGAAAACCAGGCCTGTGCTGTTTGCTAAATTGCAGCCTGGGGTAGAGAACCTAGATGGTTAATTTTGGATTAATGAACCTATTAGTGGAAATAATGAGCAATATAATGATCATAATAAGAACTGAAAAAAATCAGACAATAACCCTTTTAGTTTTTTCTTTTGGAAAACAGCAGCAGTGGCCTGTGGGCCTCCCCTACAGGGAGAGGCATATTTAATTCTGATGCTCATTTGTAAAGCATTTAGCTTAAAAGGGAAAGAAAAATTATTCCTGGTAATTGTTTCTGAAAGCAGATGAGAGAGACAGACAGACAGACAGACAGTTGTTTTTCTGGGCACACACAGAGACAGACTGTTGACAGTAGATGTTTAGTCACGGGTGAGAATGCTTTTGTTTTAGTTACAGATCTTTTCTACTAAACAGATATTTTCCCCTTTTAATCAGTGCCACAGAAGCTTTTGCGCATTATGAGAATGCCCTTAATATGATAGACCAGCCGCATCTTTTAATTTAGCCGCAGTAGGAAACCAAGCCATTTTTCTTTTGCTAAGTGACAGAAGGGGACTTTTTTATGTTACTGAAAGCTCAGCTGTCTGACGCCTTTGAGAGATGGTGCTATTGCATTGAACTTTCTTGAATCATTTACCAGAAATAAGCGGCTATTTCCATTTTTGAAAAAGCTTTTACAGGTAACATTGTAGGGCATTATTTGACTGGCATTACACTTAATAGGGGTGATGGGACAAGTAATTAACAGATGAGGAGGCTTCTGCATGGCTGGCTCAGCCCCTGCCCTTCCCTGCAGCATTTAGAGGCAACTCTTTGTCCTCTTATGATGCAAAACTGGTGGGATGAGGACAAGACAAAAAAAGTAAAAGCAAAGCAGATGGATTTTGGACAGAAAAGCAAAGAGCACTGAAGAGAACAATGTGTCTAGGGTTCTGCAGGCAAGGCATCTCCTTTGCTGGGATGCTCTAGGGATAAATGATGAGGTTTATAAAGAGCGACGTCTGGACGGTGGGATGATAGGAAAGCATAAGCAACTTTCCTGGGGGTAGGAAAGTGAGGGGCTTCCAGGGGTGTGGGGGCATTATGAAACAAGGAAGGAGAACAGATTTTAATGTTCTGCTGTTTATAAACTTGCCTCCTCTTTAAGGATGTAGTGTTCTGTACATAAACATGGGACATCCTGTCTGGACTGTGCTTCCCTGAATGTTCATAGTCCTCTGGTCTGAACATGGAACCTGGTTTCCTTGGCACTGTATCTACATGGTACCTCTGGCCCTTTAAAGTTGGCATCTTCTGCTGGTGCTTCCTGCCTTGGGTACATTTTGATATGCTGGACAACTTCCCATGACAAGAGATTTCTGTGAATACATGAATATCTTTGAACTGATAGGCTCATTTATCTACGAGGCCTTTTTAGATACCTGTGAAGTATTCCCTATGTCACCCAAGCAGTATAGCTGTGACGTTGCTGTATCATAAAATAAGATTTGTGATCTTGTTGAGAGATCCAAGATGGTGAGTGATGATGGCAGATGTATAATGTCTTAAAAGCCTGAAAGTAAACAGGGAAAAAAATTAAAAACAAGTGTCAGAAGATTTATTTGCCAAAAGAAGTCCACAGCAAGCTTGTCATATGAGTAGAAATAAGTAAATATACAAGTGAGCTATCCATTGGCTTAACATTTCTTTCTGTTCAAAATATTCCCTTTAGACAGCACTTTGATTATGTGCTGAATGCTCTTTTGAATCTCTGAAGTTTTTCTGGGACTTTCACTATACAGCAATAAAAAAAAGATATTCAAAGGAACATTGAAGCATCCCTCCAGAATCATTTCAATTTCTCAGCATACGTCTTTGATTTTTGTAGGATGTAATCAATTTTTCAACTTCGAAGGTTTTTCTCCCAGCGCCTTGATGTAGGAGGCACAGTGTCCCACTGATGAGCCTGTGTCTACCCAAAAGAAGACTACTGAGTCATAATAAACCCACTCACAAATGTTCAGCAAGTCTGTGCAGTCTTGTTGGGGAGAGCCAGCCCCACAGATCGTGTAGCTGTGACGGCAACTCTGAGAGGAACCTGGGAGAGATCAGAGGAGAGGCCGTGAACGTGTCCTCCTCAGATTTTTACGTTGAAACTGAATCACTGAGGTAGTGCTGAGGTAGGACCTTTAGGAAGTGATTACCCGCAGGAGTGGGGCCCAGATGAATGCGATTTGCAGTTCTGTAAGAGGACTTCAGGGAAGTAGCGAGACCCTTTTACCTTCCCTTCCCTTTCATCATGCGAAGACACGCACTGGTTCCCTGGAAAGGATGCAGCAAACTGTCACTGTGGGAGCAGAGAGAGACCAGGTCCTCCACAGACACTGAACCAGCACCCACCCTGATCTCTGACTTCCAGTCTCCAGAGCTGTGAGGAATCAGTTTCTGCGGTCTATAAATTCCCCAGCCTCAGGAATAGTCAGCACAAATGGACTAAGCACTGGCCTCTTAAGCCTTCTTAGGTCTCCTTTGCTCATCTCTTAGTGTTCTGATTACATTAAAGATTCTATTTATACCCATTTTGTATGCAGCTAGGTCAGGTTGTCAGTCACAAAGAGATGCCTTATGTGGAGAACCGTGATTTCTGATGAGGACGACATTATTCTCTAGTTGTAACAGAGGATTCGGTACAGGAGAAGCAGGGAGCTACTTTTGCTTCTATGTTCTGAGAGCATATTTACTCAAGCGCTTTATAGAAAATTTAGTTTACTTTAGTAATCTTATGAGGTACTTGGGTTACTAGTTGGGGTAAGTAACTAAAGCTGCTCTAATAAACGGACACCCAACTTGCTCTGATCTAACACAGTGAGCATTTGCTTCTGCTTTACACGATTCAAAGTGAATGACCTTGTTCAACAACAGGCCTTCCATATGGTCACATAGAGATTCAGACTGCTGCAAGTCTATGGTTCTGTTGTCCCTGAAGCCTTGGACTCCTCTGCTAGATACTCTATATGGATTCAGCAGACAAGGAAGAAAGTGTGGAGCGTCATTTGGAAGATTTGTGTGGACCAGATCTGAAAGCAACATCCATCACCTCTGCCTTTTTCCTAGTGGCCAGAGCCATCTGGTCTCACAAAACTGCAAAAACAAAGCTGAGAAATACAGCTGAGCTTTGTGACCAGAAGGAAAATGAGTTGGGCTTGGTGCAAAGCCAACAAGACCCTGTCATACCATTACTATCCCCACCTTTAAGGGAAACAGCTACAAAGAGGTTAAGTAATGCTCTGAAGTCACCCAGAGAATAGATGATGAGCTTGAATCTGAATTCAGGAATCTAACTATAGATCCAGGGATGGAGGAAGGCAGGAGGGAGGGGAGGAGAAAGGGAAGTAAAAAGGACCAAGATGCGATGGGATCGATGCCCCACGATCTGTGTGTTTATCAGGTGATACAAACATACACCAATAAAAATAGCGGTTTTAACTGTGGCACAAGGCTTCCTCCCAAGTAAACAGCTTATGATGCTTCGCATGTCTTCCAGTGAATAAAATGAGGCAGAGGAAGAGTCTGTGCAGACACAGAGTTAATGTCTGCATACTTTGTAGAACCGCAACTTCGTCTGAGATGAATATGTGACGCTCTGATTTCCGTGGCCCTTCCTGAACACCTTTGGAGATGAGAGCATGTGCTGCAGTCTGGAGAATATCTGAGGTTTCACGAACACTCTGTCACCTAAGATCTCTGTTTCCAACACCATGCGCCTGTGGAGGCAAATGATCGGATCGGGGACTGTAGCCTGGGTGATCATGGGATGATATTAAGTGGTAGGCAGTGTGGCATGCGCGTGTGGCAGGAGCAGACTCTGGGATCAGAATGTCTGAATCAACGACACCCAAACCCAGTCTTTTCACTGGGGGCGGGACACTAGTAACTGGAGTTCTTAGTCCACCCCGCGGCCTAATAAGGATCATCCCTGTCTTACAGGGCTGTTGTGAGCATTCGGTTAGTACGGTACTTAAAATAATACATGGCAGGTCAGAAGCAATCAAAAGCGATGCTTTTTTGCTGTCGGTATTATTTCCTTTCACCTGACCAAGCTGAAGGCGTGGCACACCTATTTCCTGACACATAAAGAAAACTGTCATCTCAGCAAACAGCCACTTCATCTGCTCAATGGCTTATGCTGTTGGACACTGGCCTTCCTCTTCCCCAAACCCGAGCCCCGCCAGTACGTCCAGCCAGCTCAACTCCAACATATTTATCGTATGTATTCCTCTCCATTTTCCCTGTTCCCCTGTAGTTCAGGCCTCTTTCATGTCTCCCTTAAAGCTCTGCAAAGACCTTTGCAAAGCTTCCTTCCTTCTCCTTGTGTCTCCCACAATCCAGTCTCCCAGAGAAGCACAGTGATCTTTTCTTTCCCGGCTTTATAAGGCAAAATTTTAAAAACTGTGTATATTCAGGGCATACAGTCAGATGATCAGATATACAAGGAGGGCTCCAAATATGCTATGACTCTTAAGTTAAAAAATGTTATAGTAAAAGACAACAGATCGAGTTTCTTACATAGGAAAAATCATGCTATATTTAAGCTTGGGTCTGACTTATTTCCTTTAATATTATGGTTTCAAGTTGCAGCCATTTATCTACAAATACCTCAGGTTTATCTTTATGGCAGACAAGCTTAAATATCACATGGTTTCTCATGTATATATATACATATATGAAACATATACAGAGAGAGAACAAAACAAGACAGACAAGTAGGAAGTAGGGAGATCATTTTCAAACAAGATCAGTAAATGGAGGGAGGGAGGGGAAAAGGATGAAGAAGGAGAATTGAGGGAAAAATTAGAAAATTAGAGCAAATTTTTGCAAACCGGTGGAGAATCGAGAGTTGAGGGAAGCAGGGAAAGAGGGGAGGGGTAGGGAATGAAAGAAGAGAGTTAAGATGTGTTATGTACGTGTACCAACTTCCCAAGATAAATGTAATCAGTATGTGATGTAAACACATAAAATAAAAATAAATTCTAAAGATACCTGGACATCAGTCTCCGCAAACATTTCCTGTCACTTCAAACACGTTTATCCTGTCATTCTTGCCACTTCCTGAAGCAGTTCTGGAGTCCTCTTTGGTGAGTGTCTTTATGAGTTGTGATCAAAAATACCATGACTACTGCTTCTGAGTGTTGTCTAACCAAAAGGCAGGCCTGTAAAAACCTCGCAGTGTGTCCTTACTCACTTTATCCACTGGCTCTGGCCTTATGTGACTTCCGACTTTTAAGTCGAAATGATCACAAAAAGTAAATATTTCAAGAAGATTCGGGACATTGAGGCAGAATGTTGTACTCGGGAAAAGAGCACAAGAGAAACTCACAAAAGAGGACTTCCAAAAGGACCTCAGAAAGTGTCGAGAATGGTAAGTGTGCTTGAAGCAGGAGGGAGTATTTTGAGGGGAATTAATGGCAATATGTCTTTTGCTGTCATGCATTTTAAAAAATTTAAACATTCACTGCATTTTTTAATCATACCTCATGTACATTGTGAAATGATTATCATAATCAAATTAATTAACACATTCATGAACACACATGGTTGTGTGTGTGTTAAAGACACTCAAGTTCTGCGTCAGCAAATTTCAAGTGAGCAGTACGGTATTGTTGAGTATCATCACTATATTGTACATTAGATTCTGGGAACTTCTTCATATTACAGCTGAAGCTCTTAGAACCACCATTCTTTTCTCTGCTTCTGCAAGTTTAACATTTTAAAGATTCTACACATAACTGAGATCATACGGTATTTGTCCTTTTGTGTCTGGCTTATTTCAGTTAGCGTAACGTCCTCCCAGGCCATCCATGTTGTTGCAAATGGCAGCACTTCCTTCCTTGTTAGGAGTGAATCATACTCTCTTTCCCTCATCCATTCACCCATGGAAGGACACATAGGTTGTTTTGCTGTCTAGTCAGTTGTGAATAACTCTGTAATGAATGTGTGGGTGCAGATATCTCTTTGACACTCTGATTTCATGGCTTTTGAATGTATTCCCAGAAGTGAGACTGCTGGATTGCATGGTAGTTTGATATTTCATTTTTTGAAAAATTTCCATCTGCTCTCCATAATGACTGTACCAATTTATATCCCTTTGAAAATATAAATCAGATCATGAATTCACTTGATTAAACTTGCTAATAGCTTCCAACTATATTTAACTAAAATCTCAAGTCCTTCTCTTTGTTAGGTGTGGTTAGTTCCTTTTTTGTCCAGGACAATATTGGTTCACAGTGTTGATCTAGGATTATTATTAATAGCACCCTTTTCATTTTCAAGTGTGCTGACAGACAATAAATTCTATGCTCACTTTATTTTAGCAAGTTGAAGCATCTCTAAGTAAATACCATGCATATTTAAACATTTATAAAAATTGTAATAAAAATTTAAAACCATTTATGAGGGGAGTGTCACCTCCTGATTTCATTAAGGTCCATACTCTTGAATAAAAACTTGAAACCGTTTGATTACATCATAGAAGTTGGGATTCGGTTTTGAAAATGGCCTGTGATTACTTGTGTCGGGGCAGCCCTAGCCCTGGGCCCTGCCTTCTCCTCCTCCTACCCAGAACCAATAGGCTGCTTGTGGGGTCGCACTGCTGTTGCATGCAGTCCCACCAGTGGGCCCTGGACCCTCCTTCCATCAGACAGAGCAGACCCAGACCCCTTGAGAATCTTCTGCCGTCCCATTACTTCCCCCTCCTTCTCTGCCCATATCCCACCTGGACTCACGAGATGTTTTTCCCCTTGAATCCCCTTTCCGGATGGAGGATATCTTCCCTCCCCATGGGATGAAAACAGGAGGAGGTGCAAAGAGCCAGACTTACGATGGTTTGACTTACGAGTTTTGATTTTAAGATGGTGAAAAAGTATACTCATACACTGGGGGTACACTAGGCAGTTAATCACATGAGATATTCAGTACTTTATTACAAGATAGCTCCATGATAAGTAGTTTTGCTCCACCGTAGAGTAATGTAAATGTTCTGAGCAAGTTTAAGGTTGGCTGAGCCTAGCAGTGACCTTCAGCAGGTTAGGTGTATTAAATGTACTTTTGCCTCATATTCAGTTTACAATAGGTTTATGAAGTTGTAACCAAATAATAACTCAAGGAATATATATACCTGACCTCACTTGTGTAGTATTTCCTCATGCTTTGTAAGACCTTGTTCTCTGCGTAAGGCCCACTCACTGAGAGAAGCAGGAGCCTGTCTTTCATCCTCAGTTGAACTTACATGATCTGACCTCTCCTTACATCTTTGATCTCATTACCTTACATTCTCTGCCTTCACTAGCCACATTGCCTCTCTTTGTGCCTGTAATTCTCAAGCACAGTTCTCCCTGAGGGCCTTTGCATTTGCTGTTCTTTTGCCTGGATTCTGTTTCATTGGTCTTCTTGACTCAGTGTAAATGTATTTCTGTGACAGCTCTGCACTGATGACCCTATCTAATGACTTTTTCCAGTCTCGCTTTCACGTAATCCCGCTTTTTTTTGTCACAGTACTTTGTAAAATCTTGCTGATCTAATTGCTAATTTCAGGCTGGGGATATAGCTCAGTGGCCCAGGTGCAAGGTCCCAAGTTCAATTCCCGGTACCAAAAATAAATTAATAAATTAATATATGAAAACAAAAAAACTCATTGTTAATGTCTTTCAAACACCCTAACAATATTGGAGAAACAAAAACTTTAGGACTCAAAAGCTCACAGAACTAAACGTCTCTTACTTAATTAGTGAATATTAGGGTTAATGTTGCAAAGGACTCAGTGGCTCAGTTTCTCTTTTGTTGTTAATCTTTTGGTTATTGACCATTATTGGTGATTAAGAAAGTCATAACTTATTTAGGGCTTCTGGCACATTAACAGTTGATTTTTTAATAATAAGAATGATACAAATCACTGTCTTCTGTATAAATAAGCCTGAATTCCCAGGGTTGGGGAATGCTGTCAATTCATTTAGCTTTGTATTTTTTAGGACTGGCTACATAACAGATGCCTAGAATCGAACAATGGTTACCCAAACATCAGGGACACAAAACAAAAGAGAAGCCCCAGACTGTAAACACAGACAGCCCAGATGAATGAATGCCCACAAAAGGATTCGCTCTAATCAGGATGCACAGAGCTGCCTCTAACAGTCTCAGTGCATGCCAGGCAGGGCTCTGATATATGAGCTGGTACATCTATATTTGCATATTAAATATATAAATAATGGCCACTGCGGAGAGAGATAGCGGGGAAATAGGAGTACAGCACGGAAGGGGCATTTTCATCCAGATAAAAACTAGTTGGAACAAAACCAAGTTCTAGCATGTTTAGACAAAGGAACAATTCCAAAGCAAGATCAATGCACAGCCCTTGCCTGACTGATAACCGCCCGATAGCTGGAAGAAAACTTGCAGGTCACCCATGTAATTCTTTCTTTCATGCTCAGAGAAATAACTAAGGCAGGTCAGACCGGCTCACCATGTTGTGAACTGTGCTGTGGTTTGTGAGTGACAGAAGAGACCTGGTATTGTTAAAAGGCTTAGCCATGTACAGTGGAAAGGAGAGAGGTAAGTGGTTGAAACTCTCCATAACAAGTGAAGAGGTTTGCGTTGGTACAGACGGCTATGGGAATGCAGAGGAAGTGTAGCAGAGACCAACCCTGGTGGAGAAAAGACTCCCTGGTACTGTAGATATGCAATCTAAGATAGGTCAACTCTCTGTGCCCATCCCTGATAAGGAGAAAGGTATGAGTAAGTTTGTTAGTTCATTCTTTGCTTTTAGTCTATATCTGTGTTTCACTCCCTTCAGGGTTGGTAAACTCGCACTGAATTGCCTCTTCTGTGACTAACTCAAAAACCCCAGAGAAAGCTGCTCCAAGAAAACTTCCCAAGACTTCCTGCAGGATCTCGCACCGGGCTACATGGCACTTTCCTCAAGCCCCAGATTTCTGGGGCAGCCTTGGCTGGGTTCTGCCTCCAGGTACTCTGGAAACAAGAGACTGAGCTTTGTCAATTCTTTTAAGTGGGTAGGTGAGAGGTTTTCTTCCCTGGTTGTAGAAAATGAAACAGTGCCATGGTTATATGATGACATTTTTTCATATAAATTTTAACAAATATTAATCAAGCCAAGTCTTATGTAAGGTGCTGCAGGAAGGCACAGTAACACCCAGGACAGGCAAGATGCTTCCTCTCAGCAAGTCTTTCACAGGAGGTGGACCTGCATGGTAGGTAGACGCTGGGTCCCACTGCCTTGACCTGCAACCTGGAGTCATCTCTGAATCCTCTGGGGGTTACTTCCCTTATTGCCACCTCACTTTCTTTTTCTGTTAAGTGGCAATAATTAATAGTTCTTCTGTGATGTGATAGCTATAGAGATTAAACGAATGAATCTATAAAAAGCACCTAGAATAATGGTGGGATCACAGTAAACCCAGCATCTTCTTTGCAAATTAATGAAGTAGATAAATCCATATATATATATATGATCAGGGCTCTTACACATGATCTAATCTATCTATTTATCTATCTATGTATCTATGTATCTATCTATCTCTAAGTGCCCTATATATCAGAGAGTAAAATTTTTAAAAACTTCATTTTAAATATTGAGTCCATTTGTTCAAAACATCTTTTAACATATACACATGTGTCTTTGAACAATTTCTGTGCCTTTGGGTAAACCATTACTTTCTTCTTTAAATATAAGATACAAACAGTATTCTCCCATGCCCAGCAGGGAATACATAGAAAAGGGACTTAGTAATGTTCTTTGGGGGGAATAATTAGAAAATATTAATTTCCTAGCACACGGCAAGTGAACAATAAGGACTTTTTGAGTAAAAATGGACATTTGCAGTTAATTACTTTTATTTTTTTGCACCATGATCTAATCAGCTTTCAAAAGTCCACTTCTGAAATTAAATTTTAATGAAACAAAAATTTCCAAATGATACTGCATGGGATGCTTACATTTCTCTTTTGTTAGCATCTCTTCTTTCTGTTTGCTGTCAGCTACCCTTCAGCCTTCCTGGGAGCTGAGGACTTTTCTGTGCCATTTTTGTTCTTGTGCCCTTACACTGTTGCCCTTTGTGGTCCTCTAGGAACAATGCTCTGAAGGGTCTAGAAATAGAGACAGTACCTGCTTGCTGTTACATTTATGCAGATTCTTATAATACTTGTGGAGAAGAAGTAGAAGGAAATGGGACACTTAAGAAGAAAGAAAATCCTCTGCGCGACATGTACTTATCAAACATTTTGCGTGCATCCCCATTTTAGACAGGGAAGATAAGGAGGTAACCGGGATGAACAATGTTCTTTTCATACAGAGGGAAGGAAGTATGCGAAGTACATCTGCTTCTTGATTTCCAGGGGGATTACATCTTGACAAAAATAGAAGCTATCCTAAGTCAAAAATGAATGTAATACACCTGAGCCATCAATCACAGCTTAGCAAGTTGCACACAGAGTGTGTGTTGTTTCTGCTCCTGACTGTGGCTGGAGGAGCTGGGACTCACCACCACTGTCCAGCATTTCGAAGGGGTATTGTACTGCATAGTGGTAGATGTAGAAGAAAACCCACAAAAGTCAAACTTTGAAGTATTGTTTTTACTAGATACATATCACTTTCTCATCATCATAAAGTCCAAACACTCTAAGTCAATCCAAGTCCGGGATGAACTGCACATTATGTGGAAATGTTTTGGAGAATTGCAGTGAAAGTCTCCGGTTGAGAGCTCCCCATCTCTGTTTGGGAGAGTAGCAAAGGCCTCTTTGGGGGGTGACACCTAAGCTGAAATGAGAAGGACAAAAGGACCAGCCAAGGAAAATCAAAGAGAAAGGAACCTGAGACACCATGCAGAGACCCTCGTCTTAGTAAGGGCCGGGGCCAGCCGCGCGGTGTGTGAGCCTGCAGTCAGCTCCCCTCTCTGTTCCTTCTGCCTGTCCTTCACTTCTCAGACAGCCATGGGTCTCTCACAGCCACAGACTCCCAGAGGTGGTGCCTACCCAGTAGCCGGATACCCCACTATCCCTTTATACAGGTGGGTAAGTGGATAAGTAATAAGAGAAATCAAAAGTCTCATTAAACCAATTCACAGTGAGGTGTGGAGGAACCTCGGCCTGATACATTTTCATTCAAAGGGGAAACTTATTAACTGAAGCCATAGGTTTTTTGTCTTCAAGTCATTCAGATACCCAACACACTATCAAGTACCTTTCCTTACACTCCTCTTCTAGGAGGTGGAATGAGGAGGAATGATTTTTCTTATGGATATAAGTTAATGTTATGGCACTGCCTCATATTTGTAATTCTTTATTCAGTATCTGCCTTGTTTTTTATAATTTTACCCAAACCTAGAAGGTAGGAGATACATGTAGATCCACAACAGGCAGCATCTGGAAGATTATTGATAGCTTCAGAATGAAAATTATTGAATGAAGTCATACTAAGATATAAATATGACAGATAAAAGTAATTTCCAAAATCATATTCCCAGAGAATACAACTAGATTTAATGTCTTACACCTCTGACTCTGATTTCTGATTGCAGATAAAATTAAGCAAGGAGCTTTCAAAGTATGTCAATACCAATTTCCATTCCAGATGAATTGAGTCAGAGTCTAAAGGTGGGGCTGGGGGGATCAGTGTTTTGAAAAAAAGAAGAATCTAAATCATTCTCTGTAGCCAGGACTGGGTTACACAGATAGAGACTAAGAGCTGTGAACTAAGGGGGTTAATATACCTACTTGGTGTTTTTTGGCAGCATGAAGAGCAGCCAACAAAATCCACAGGGGTCACTAAAAAAGCAGAATTCTCCAGGAAGAAGGACTGCATGATGTCTAAGGCTTCAGTGAGGATCATTTGGAGGAATTTGGACAGAGCCTTTAGCAGAGACTCAGGATGTGTATGACCAAAAGGGAGAGGGCATCTTGACATTTTTCGGTGTAATGAGTTCCTTGGTGTTCATTTACAAAAGCACTGAGACAGTGTCATGTGACCAAAATCATTGGCAGGCATCTTTTCAGAAATACAAACTAAATATCTGAGAAACAAAAAAAGACCTGGAGGTCAGATTTTGTATTAATTTTTAAAAAGATGAGTCAGAAAATTACTCCTCATTTTGCTGTAGAAGCTCATTATCCCGACAAATTATTCATACAATTTTTTAGCCCACCAGTTTTATTTAGATAAATAACCAGTGTATGGTCCAGCTGCGTACAGCAGAAGCCAACCTTTCCTCCCATTCCCAGGTCTGGAGTCTTTGATTTCCATAAAAGGAAACTGGATCCCAGTTTATACTCTCTTGTAATGGTCCTTGCCGTGAGGTTTCAAGCTAACACATGGTCATGTCTCATAGTAGCTGCTCCTGATGAAATCTATAGTATCCAAATTTAATCAGTGATGGAATTCTGTGGGCACAAATTTAAATATTACTAAAAATAAACATAGACCTAAATTTGATCTTCCATGGGTGTGTAAATGATCATTCTGTTAGGTGAATGTAAAATCTGTCCCCAAGCTCTCTCCGTTATGTCTCCTAAATACTATGATTTATACCTCTGTGAAGACGCCTACCAATGTTCCAGGCATGTATGACTCTAAGAACTTAAATAATTGACACTAAAAAAGCTCATTAGATGAACAAACAGTGGTCAAAAATTGCTTCATTCCATGAATTTATTTAAATAGGACCTAATAACTGAAAGTAGCCTCAACATAGGTTTTTGATTAAAACGTGACTTCTGGATCAAACCCTGGCATCACTATTTCATCCAATCAATACTCATTCAACAAATATTTATACAGCACTTACCAGTTAACATGCTATTCTGAATGATTGGAATGTGTCAGGGAGCAAAAAGAGAGAAATCCAGGCTTCTGAAGCTTACACACTATGAAAGGGGACCGACCCTAAAAAACTATACACTAAGCTTAGTAAATTGTATAGCATGTAAAAAAGTGACAGAGCTATATATTACTTAAAATGGGGAGTTTCACACCTGTGTAGGTTGCAATAGGTTATGATGTTAAGTAGGATAATCAGGATAGACTTTGCTCAGAAGGTGGCGTTTGAGTGAATTCTTGAGAGAGGCGAGGGACTTGGCCTTGCTGATCCCCAGAGGAGCGGAGCGAAGAGAAGGGTGAAGCCTGGCAGCAGGAGTTTGCTGATGTATTTGAAGACAGCAAGGAGCGCAGAGTGGCTGGAGCCAAGCGGGCAAGCAGGAGAGAAGCACGCAGTGAGTGCTGAGAGGGTGGGGGAGAGGGTTAGGATGCAGGACGTGTGAGGCCATTGTAGGGAACTTGGCTTTTCTTCTGTGGGAGAGGATGAATCGCTGGAGGGTTCTGAGCAGAGTTCTCACACGAGCTGACTTGTGTTTCAAAACTATTCTCAAGGAGAGTTCTGTGTCTGCAATGCCAGAAAGAGGAGCTTTGTGGATCCATTCCCCAGGAAACTGATGAAAATGTGTTTTTTGCAGTGGAATTGAACTCAGGACCATACACTTGCCAGGCAGGCGCTGCACCACTGAGCTACATCCCCTGTCCCCTGAAAAATCATTTTTTAAAAACCATTTGGGAATGACCCAAAATATATAAAGCAAACAAACATTTCATCAAGAAAACCTATTAAAATTTGGCAAAATCTTTCAAGAGTCTGTGATACTTGAATCAAGATCCATGCCCTGCTGGCTCTCTCCACGATCACAGAATGGAAATGCCACTCCAGGTTGGCAGAGCCAAGAAGATAGGGCTCCTTCTGCGTCCAGCTCCCAGCTGGAGGGCTGCCGTTTTGGACAGGCAGGACTTCTCATCATCCTGCCTCCAGTTACCTAAGGCGAAGGCCAGGTTTCAAGCGAGTGTGGATGAGAAAAGAGAGCTCCCACCCACGGTATGGAGGCTCTGTGCTGGCCATGGCACTGCTGAGAATACCAGGACCTCAGTTTTCAGTTAATTAGGTGGGGATCCATGCGAGAAGACCCAGCGCTGCAGCGTACACCCACCCAGCCCCTGCGAACGGCTCTAAATGGAAGAGTCACCGGGGAGAAGGGCACCGTTGTCCTTGCTTTTAACATTAGTGCCATGACTCAAGAGATATTGCTTGGGGGATAAGCAGGCCATAGAGAAGAATGCTAATTCCTTTCCTAAAGGAGATGAGGTTATTTTCAGCCCTTTAGAGAAGTGAAGACAGTGCAAGTTGTGGTGAAAGGCAATTAGGAGGAGGGAGATTCTTTGGAAAAACAGGCCACATTGTAAGCAAGGTGTCCTTACCGAGAAAAATGGGGAAAGAGAGAGTGAGGAAGAGCCCTTGGCTCAGGGTGACTCTGGGAATTATCCTTTCCAAGAAGCCAAATCTGATGGGGTTAGTCCATGGGGCAGTTTATACCCCCAACCGCAGCTGAAAACAGTACCACAATCAGCCTAAAATCTGTGGAGTGGAACAGCTGGACGCTGCTGGAGGAAGAGGCAATCAAAGAGCATCCAGTCCAGTGCATGTCGTCAGAGAGAAATACGGGATTCAGAGGACTGTGGGTATTATTAAGTGCACCACTATAGATCTAGGAAATATACTAGACAAGAGGAGATAAGAGAAAGAATAAAAATGTATAAGAAATGACTGAAAATTGAAATTTATTTCAAAATGTTAATTTATAAACCCAGTAAGTTCAGTGAATTTCAAGTAGGATACATAGAGAGATCTACAAAGAGATACACCCCAATAAAAGTCCAAAACCAAAGGTAAGAAAGTAGCAAGAACAAAATGTCTTGTTACTTATAAAAAGAACTTCACAAGCTGACTCACAGATGCAATCCAGGCTAGAAGGCAATGGGATGATATATTGGAACTGCTCAATAAAAAAAAGAAAAATTCCTTCAAGAATCTTGTATCCAGCAAAATTACTTTACAAAAATAAAGATAGAAGTGAAGATATTCTTAGATAAACAAAATCCAAGTAGGTTTGCGGCTAGCAGAATTAATTGCCTTTACATAATTCTACACCAAGCGCTTCAGGCTGACAGCAAGTGAAATCAGATGATAATTCAAGTCCACATGAGAAAGAAACACAGGTCAAGACAATTGCATAATTGTGAGAGTATAAGGCACATCTAGTCTCCTTTTCTTCACTGATTTAAGACACAATTGTATAAAACAGTAGCTGCAGAATCTATGTTGGGCCTGTAACACAGATATGTGATGGGTTTGCCAGTAAGAGCTCAGAGGAGGTGAGCAGGAATGAGCAAAGCTATACTGGGCTAAGGAAGTGAGTCTATGCAGTAACTCAAATTTGCAGGAAATAATGGAGGGAACTAACGGTGAAATTAAGACAGTTAACGTAACAAAAGCTATGAGTACGTATGTGCCTGCTGTCCTTTTTGTCCTCTCAGTTTCTGTCAAGACAAAAATTGTACAAAATAGCAATCTGATTTTGGGTTTGTGACATTTATAGGTATAATACGTACAACATCAACACCACAAAATGGGGAAGGGAAGAGCGCTATATAAGCATAACATTTCTATAATCCACTGAGAATTAAGTTAGTGTAAATCTGAAGCTGCTTCTGACAAGGCAAGCCCTAGAACAAAGAAATAATTTTTTTTAAATATGGTGACAAAATCATTAAATAAATTACAGTGCTACATTAGAAAATATTTACTATATGTGGGAAAGTAATGAGGAAGAATAAATATCTAAAAGACGTAAGGCATGTAGAAGGCAAAAGGTAACATGTTAGATGTAAACCCAAGAAAGTAAAGTGGTTGTAGACATACGTACATTTCACACCCAAGGACCAAAATAAATAATGCCAAAACTGAAATAGGAAACTCGGTAGTAATAGTTGGAAACTTTAATAACCCAGTTAAAGGACAGAGCAACTAGGATGATATCAGGAAGGAAATAGAAGGGTTGAATCACACAGACATCAGTAGAACACTTCATTAGTAACAGAATTCAGACACCAGTAGAACACTTCATCAATAACAGAATTTTCTCAAAAGCACATTGACTGTATTCTAAGCCACAGAAATAAACTCCAGTAGCTTTAGAAGAATAAGAAAAGAGTGTGAAATGTGTTCTCTTACCACAATAGAATGAAATTAGGAATCACTAGTGAAAGAAATTTGGAAATCACACAAATGTGTGAAAAAACAACACACTCCCAACTACCTTGTGGGTCCAAGAAGTACTCAAAGGGGAAATTCAAAATTACTTTGAGATTAAAGAAAATTAAGATATAATATCACCAATTGTAGCAGTGACTCTTTAAATTAAACGAAAGGAAATCTCACATCAAAAACCTAACCTTCCAGCTTAAGTCACTGGAAAGAAGAGATCAAATTAAACCAAAAGCAAGCAGAAGAAAAGCAATAGTAAAACTTACAAAGAGAATTAATGAGATAAATTGTAGAAAAATAATTAGAGAAAATGGAAACAAAAGCCATTCTCTGAAAAAAGTAACAAAACACAAATGTGTATGGGGACTGACTGAGCAAAAAGAGAGAAAAATGAAATTAGTATTAGAATCAGAGCAAACACTGCAACCAATGTTAAAGCAATAAGGAGGATTGTGAAGGACTACTATAACCATGTGTATGCCAATAAATTAAACAATTTAGGTGACATGTATAATTCTTAGAAAGAGAAAAGCTTTCTCTGGTAACTGTGCTGAAAGCTGCACGTACCAGGACAAGTGGAAGGAGGGACACCTGCGAGCTGTAAATGGCAGGAGGCAATTCAGTGAGTCTTGGCAGCACAGGCGGTAAGAAATGCCCAGAGTCTGGTATACTTGGAAGGGAGGGCCAGTGAGATCCGGTAGACAGAGTATGAAAAGGAAGTATAAGATGGCTCCTTGTCTTTGCCTGGAACAAAAATGAAGATGGGTTTTCTATCAATTGCTAGAGAAAAAGCCCCCGGTGGGGTTATTTTGAGAGTCGGCAGAATATCTCCCCCCCCCCAGATGCACTGTGTCTACCTTTCTTCTCTTCCATGTCCCAGGATGCCAACCTCCTGTGAGGTCTAGGTCTCAAAGTGAGGGACTGTCTGTGATAGAGGCCAGGACACAGAAGAATGTCATCTGATCTCTTGTTTTCTGACTTTCCAGTGTTACGTTCAGCCAGTCTGGGTATAAGATTCAAAGGAGGAAGGGCTTTCTTTAAGCTGGATCTACTGTTCCACTGAGGGTCATGGTTCCTGTTAATTAATCTATCTCTGTCTCTGTCTCTCTTTCTATCTCCACATTTTTTCTAGTAATAACCACTTCATCCTTTCGCTTGTTTACCCTCCAGGGACAGTGGGACAAATGCCACCTTTATTAGCACTGGGGCGCTGCACTGTCCTTTGTGATTTCTCTATATCCTGTAATAACCTCTTTATTATACTCAAATTACTCAATTAAAGTTGCCATCTGTTTATGACCAAAACTACAATGAATATGAAAAATTAGACAAGATGTTTGGGACATACTAAATCTAAAATGTGAAAGAGGGGAGAACAGGCAGTCGAATATTTGAGTCTGGAATTCAAGGAAAAGGTCTAGAGATGGGAAATTGGGAGGGTACAGCTGAAAGAAGACGTCTAGGACCAGCAGATCGGACAGGATCACACAGGGAATGAGGAAACAAAGAGAAAACCCTCGAACCTATGCATTAGAGTCTGTCATGGCAAGAGGCTGCATACCTGCTGGAAAGAACCAGCAAAAGAAGATAAGGAAAAGAGGCAAGGAAATAGGGGGAAAGGTGTCTTAATTATTTTTTTTCTCATTGCTGAGACAAAATTCCCAACACCCAAAGTTGAAGGGGAAAAGGTTTATTTAGCTCACAGTTTGTGGAGATTTCAGTGCATAACTGGCTGGGTCCAAGCAACATGGTGTGGCAGAGGAGCATCGCAGAGGAGAAACAGTTCATGGTGGCAAAAGAAACAATAGAAAAAGACAAGCCTCTTTCTGTCCCTTAGTTGTATGCAGGCCACCGCGCCAGCATGGGCGTAGTACTCACACCCTTAATCTCAGCATCAGACCGTGAATCAGTCACAAACTCTAGATTCAACCACCTCCGAAAAACCCACCCCCAGGACTGCATGAGGCTTTGAGGTGACATCCAGACACAAACTGTAACAAAAAGCAAGGGAAGGTGTCCTGGAAACCAGGTGAGAAAAACATACACAGAGTCATCAAAAATATGATGAATGTTTAAATGTTAAAAATATTACCGGTCTAAAAATTTTTCATAAAAACAAAAAAAGAACAATAATACAGTAAAAGACATATTGCTGTTAATTCCCCTCAAAATAGTCTCCCTTCTTTGAACACACATATCCCATTGTTCTTGTGACTTTCCCAGTTTCAGAGGTCTTCTTCCACGTCTGTAGTCGCACCGTTGTGGCTGCCTCAGTGTCTTAAATTGACTCAGACATAGACCTTTCATGGATATTTTGGCTCAAGGGAGAAGCCAGAAGTGTCACAGTACAGATCCAGTGAATGAAGCGGATGAGGACACACCGTTCGGGTTTTACAAGCCTGCCTTTCCATTAGGTGGTAGTCAGCACTATCATGCACCACACTTTTTATCACACCTCCTAAAAGCACTCGTGATAGAGGACTTCCGGAGCTGCTTCAGACAGTGGCAGGAATGATGAGCTAAGCATGTCCAAAGTCAGGGGGTGTATTCTGAGGGCCATTCATGGCAACGTGTCTTTCACTGTCGTCATATTTTAAAATTTAAACATTCGCTGTATATTTTGATCACACTGCATTAGTAAAGGAGGAACCCACTTTGTCAAGTGCTACCAAAAGACCAGGTGCTAAAAGGACTAAGGACTGATCACTGGATTTAACACTACGGAGATCATTGTTGATGTTCGCAAGAGTGTCTTCAGTGGAGGGAGGGGACAAGAGCAGGTTCAGGGTGCAAAGAGAATGCGAGCCGAAGAGGACAAGTAAAAGCAAGTCTGGAGTTGTGCTACAAATGAGCAGTGTATGGGAAGCGGCCAGAAAGAAAAGGCAAATTTTGCCTTTGTGTTTATTTTGTTAGATTAAGATGAGAGAAATAACATGTTTGCATGCTGATAAACTTGATTCAGCAGGCAGGAAAAAAGAAAAATGCAGATCGGAAATGGGAGAATTGCTGGAGGACGCTGTTGAGGGGCAGTGGGAGGAGTGTAAGACACATGGAGACGGGTTGTCTGAGACACGGGCAACCGGGACAGGTGGTTTATCCATAATCACAGGAAGAAAGAGTGCAAAGAGTGCAAGTCTCTCCTTGGATCATTTGTCTTGTTTTGGTTTTGGTTTTTTAAGTAGGGTGTATGAAGCAAACAGATTAGCAGGCCGTGGGAGGAAAATGTTGGAAATTTAAGAAATTGAGAATGGTTAAGGTCAGTGGCAACAACAGAGCTGCACATGAAATTCAGTATCACGAACTTAAAATGGTACCACGTTCAGCAGGGAGAACACAGATAAGAAACAAGGGGTTTAAAGATTTTTTTTTTTTTTTTTTTTTGCGGTACTGGGGATCGAACTTAGGACCCTGCGCTTGCTAGGCAAGCGCTTATTCCACTGAGCTATATCCCCAGCCCCCACAAGGGGGTTGTTGATCCAAACAGGAGTTGGGTTTTGTACTAAGCAAGTATAACAAGGCTTTGAACCAGTTATTTAACCTCTTTGAACTTCAGTTTCCTCCTCAGAAATTAGGATACTCATACCATGAGGTTTGCTATATGTACTAACACAAGTAAATGCTTGTGCGGTGTTTAGTACATAAAAAGTAACAATAAACTTCCCCCAGGATTAGTATTAGTAGAATACCTATTGGAGCTGTGAAAGTTTCCAAAGTGCAGATATTGTTCTAATCACATTTATTGCTAAGCTAACCAAATATTTGTATTGCCTAAATGGAGTTTAGTTCAGTTTAGCTGATGTGTTCTTAGCAGGTGGGGAATGAGAGATTACATCTCTGTTGTCTTAGACCCATATTATTTCACTTCTACTGGACCTTAGCCTGCACAAAATAGCTTAGAAAGTCATATATTTACCTTCACAATGTTTTGATTCCATCGCAGAAAAACACTTAGAGATCTCAGCGTGGTTGGTTTGTTAAAGAGACTTCTGATATTTAATCTTTTTAGTAAATTCTTGGCAATAGCCTTAAAGCAAGTAAGAACTGAATTGCTTAGATTAGTATAACTTTGAAGTTATTCCTTTGTTTTTAACACTAGTATCATAAAATATAGAAATTTCATGCAAGCACAGGTAGCTTGTATGTCTGCTCTACCTTGCAAACACCATTTCTTTTCTTCTAAGCATTGATTATACTTTTTAAAAATGGTCTATATCACATTACTTTGCCTATGTTTACCATTATTTCATTTACTACCAAGGCGTTGCTTTGAAGAAATCTAAATGATCCACTGGCATTTCTGAAGAGAATTGATATAATCTTGGCTGCAAGGATTTTCTTTTTCATATGTTTCAGAATAATTTGTACCTGGTTGTTCAAGCATTTTTATTATGGCTGTTTTAAATCTTTACCACATAATTCCAAGTTTTTATCTGTGTTGAGTTGATGTCAATTGATAGTCTATGCTCATCCAAGTTGTGATTTTCTTGGTATGACAGGTGTTTTTGATTGTATTCTGGACAATTTATTATGTTAGGAGACTAAGTCCTATTTAAATCTTTCATTAGTTTAGTGAGAACTCCTTAGCTAGGTTTAGCACATGGATCTTGACATTCCTACTTTTATTGCTATGCTTCCCATGGCCATTTAATTTTTAAAGACCTCATGGCCTTTTGGGTCTGCTTGGTTTATCTGGTGCTCCTGGGGGCCCAATGCTTTCCACCTGTGCTGCCTGAGAGGCAAAGAGGCTGCCCCATGGCTAGCTTATGGGTGCCTCTTGGTCAGGGAGGGCCATAGTGAGAGTTCCTTCACCAGTGCTCTCAAGGGTTCTGAAATCTCTGAACGAGGAAGGGAAATTTTGAAATGGTTGGGGACAGAGGGTTCACAGGTCAAGATACTTGTGAGGCTGGGTCCCTCTTGTCAATTCAGGCCTCCTAGCCCTACCCTGATATCTCTAGGCTATAAATATAGTTAAAAAATGCCAGTCATTTTCCTCCAATAAAATTTGTAATTAATACTAAGAAGCCTAACAGTATCATCAAGGAAGCGCATAGGGAGTACTTTAATGTTTTTATTTTTAAAATTGTCCAGCTCACTGAGAAGCTGAATGAGTCCCTGTCTGAATTCATCTACTACAGAGGTGTCAGACAAATACAGAGCTCTTAGTTGCATTTGAATTTCAGATCAATACTAAGCAATTCTTTAAATACAAGTATGCATGCAATACTTGAGGCATATCTGCATTAAAGAATTGTTTGTTATCCATCTGAAATTCAAACTTAACTGAGAGTCTAGTATTTTTATTTACTAAATCTGGAAGCCCTAATTTAACCATTAATGTTTGGCCTCACTCTTTCTAATTTTTTCTCTGTGTGTACTCTTCGTGGCCAAACCATCTGGGAATCAGTTAAAAGATAAAATCCCAACTAGGTGATATATGTGTATATGAAGCAACACTGTCTTTCTGAGTTTTTTTCTTGCCAGCATTTGAAACTACATTTTCTATTTATCGCTATATGGAACCATTTCCCCACTTCTCCTTGAACTTCAGGCTTGTCCTAAGAGTACATCTATAATGCAATTGCACTTGAGCTCTTATGTCACAGAACCAGATGCTGTCACCAGTGATGCAGGACCCAAACAGGCTCTGAGCACTATCCTTCTAGAATTGATGCCAAAGTCTTTTCAAGCTAAAGGCAAGTATTCTCTGAACTCTTGCATTTACAAAGCAAAGACTATTACGGTTTTTTTGTACTAGGAATTGAGCTACATTCCCAACCCTCTTTAAAATTTTTAGTTTGGAGACAGTGTCTTACTAAGTTGCTAAGTTTCCCAGGCTGGGGTTGAACTTATGATTCTTGTGCCTCATCTTTCTAGTGTGCTGGGGTTTTCTCTATTTCTTCAGTATGAGAAATCCCACTTCAATATTCCTTTATTTAGACTTGTCCATTTCATTCTCATAGATGGTGCAAATAGAACAATTAAGAGCACACATGCAAAAGCCAGGCCATCATGTGTCATAGTCCTGTCTCCCAACACCGTGGGCAGTCCAGAGAACTTATTTACCTTCTGTGTGACTCATTTTCTCATCTGTACAATAAAGTGAAATACCTACTCCGTGTGTTTGGCCTAGGAGAGCACTAGGTGTGGCACACAGCTACCGTCATCACATTTGCTCGCTACCATAACTTTGACTTTTGTAAGTGCCTACTTCATGTTATGTGTTCCCTACCTTCCTCTAGAAATACTTTTCATACTGTTTGAGGACTTCAAAACCATAACTACCGCTCACATCTGTCTTGTTACAATCTACTCAAATAGTTATATACAAAAGCAGAATGGAGAGTAGGAGGAATGCATTCTCCATTGTACTCTTAGGCTGCATCTACCTAATTCTGAGGCAGTCATGGTCCCAGAAGTAGTGACCACATAGCGTGTGCATGTCTGTCTGTGTGCGCAGGTGTGGGTATGTACACGTGCATGCTAGGGATGAGAAAGACAGTCGAATATGTAAAAGTTTATATATCATATATGGAAAATGATCTGGCCTTCATACTTCATATTAGTCAGGCACTTAGCAGATTAATGAGTTTGGTTTGGAAAAGAGTATAGAAAAACCAGAACACATTCACTAAAGAGAATCCCAAGTATGCAAATATTGCACGAAAGAGAGTTAAAAGAATTTAAACTGTTCAGCTTTAAGATCTAAGATGACTTGTTCTTCATGAAGAGTTTCATTTGTTATCTCTCTGTCCCTACAGGACCAAACACAGGAAAAGAATTACATTAAGGTAGTGCATATTTTTATTTTATATAAAGAAAAACTTCTGCAAACTTGTGGGGAAAATAGAATGAACCACTGAGTGAAGTTATGGAAACTGTAATAGGAGAGTTTTGCCTTAAAGTTTGTAGATAATCACCAGTCCCGGTCACTTTCGGTTTGACATCTCCCTGAACTAGGTCATTACATCAAATAAATGCTAGAAGTTGAGATATAAGTAGAAAATAGAAAGAGGCTGCATGTAGAAGATACATTACACGGTGTAAAATCTGTTTAATAGTTATTGAAGAGTTGGGTCAGAAGCAATGCAGAGACAAGTATTTTGGCATGTTCTGTCTGCTATGAGCACAACGTGAGACTCATCAGTCAGCTTCCAACAGACAATTCCAGGTCAGCCAGACCGACAGGATTTTTAGTGTTCATTACATTGGATTTGCATTTGCTGTTACAAAAGAAGACAAACAACAGTTTCTTAGAATACAAATTAGTGTGCATGCTTTGACCCATGGCTAGTGAAACCAAAAAAGAGTTGTTATTACATTAACAATTCCCAGTATGGATGGAAATGTTTCCCTTATTAAGTTCAGAGTGGATCCACTGTAGGAACAGTTTGACGGTTTGGCTCTCACTTATTATATATTACAGACTTTCAGTGCTTGGCTGCCAAGATACTTTGGCTCATTCTCAAGCCTCAGCGATTGCATAAATTTTTCCTCTCCTCATGTTCCTGAACCATTAACCATATCTCTAGGTGTCTTCTTGTTTTTTCCTGATTACTTTGTTTCTAGTTTTCTTCAAATTTCTGTGTATTATTTAGCTAACTATTAATGATGGTCCATAGCCATGTACTGATCCTCATAATCCTCCCATAACTGTATGCCTCTGTCCATTTTCTTGGCTTTTACATTTTTCTTAGCCCATCTATAATTTCAGTTTCCCATCTTTCACAGGTCTGTAGTTCTTCCCCATCCACACATGGATTGTCACAGACATTTGTAAATGAAATATTTATTTTTCAATCAATATTTATTTCCTCTGAGCAGATCTAAAGGGTGTGGCTGACTACATGAACATAACAAAATAATAGTGAGACAAACAAAAACAAATGCTTGCGATGAAAATAAGCCAGCACTTTGTCTCCCAAATGAATGAGGGCTGGAGTAGAAGATTTGAGACTGGTAAGGTGGCTCCAGAGTCAGACAGGTATTCCTCTCCTGTACATGTGCCCTGTCATTCTTCATGCATGAACTCATAGTCTGGAAGGTTGTCCTTGCATTCGGGAAGGACGGGTGGAGATGGAAAAAGCAGAAAGATGGACTCACCTCTTAGAAATTTACTAGCAATGCCACATGAATTATCTAGTTGATTTACATTGGCTAGAACATAAATATTGGCCACACCTAACAGCAAAGAAAGTTGGGAAGTGTCTGTATTCCAGGTGACTAAATGAGCTGCTAAAGCCAAACTTCTATTATGATAAATAAAAGACTCAACAGATAATGGACTAGACAATGAACAGTCCCTAACAAAGAGCCCAAATGTGGCTTAGGCAGAAAGAATTTCAAGCCAGGTTCAGTGATGTAAACTGTCAGCATCATGTGGACTTCCCTTTGGTAACTGCACCCGAGACAGTGTTTTAAGTATGCTGTCATACAGGTCTTGTGAAAACCTGTACATTAGCTTTCCCGTGGCTGGGAAACATACTTGACATCACAATTTAAAGGAGAGGAAAAAAAAGAGAAACTGTGATGAGGAAAAGGGAAAGGAAGGAAGGGAAAAGGAAAAAAAAAAGATAAAAGATACAAGATAGTTTAGATAATAATACAGCTAGTTTCTCAGTTCATTGAAAATAAAGGTCTGTGCTAATATTGTTTGGACAATATTTCATGCATTATCTTGTACTCTGAATAACTACTATGTAGACAACAATATGCAATGTATTAATTATGGTTACTATCCTGCCCGCTTATTTTGAAACTCTGTTTTATTGTCATGTTTGCATTTTTCTCTTTAACGCATTACTAGAATAAAGAAGGAGGGTTTTAAATTGGCTCACAGTTGAGGGAATTCAGTCCATGGACAGCTGGCTCCAAGGCAAAAACATGGTGGAAGGTGTACCAGGGAATTCTTCTCACCTCATGGCTGCCAGTAGGGAGAGAAGGGAGGGGCCAGGGAGGGAGATACACTCTCCAAAAGCAAACCTCCAGTGACACACATCTTCCAGATAAGACATATACCTAAGGGGCACAGTTAGTTAAAAACTCATCAACAGATCAATCCACTGTTGAATATAATATCCCCATAACCCAACTCTCTCCCAAAAGCTCCACCTCTGAGCACGTGAGACTTTAGGGGATATGCTAGATAAAAACCGTAACACCTGGGAATCAGGTGTCACCTTTATGTGTTGAGGCCAAAGTGTTCCACTGTAGGGATCGCAGGAATGAAAAACATAGAAGGTAAGCGATAGAGCTGAGCCACCCAGCTCGTAGCCAAGTTGGTAATTAAACCCAGGAGCCAGACCCTGGACATGAACTATTCGCCATATTGTCATATTGCCAGCAGAGTAGGAGCATTGCCTTTCTCATGTGTTTTCTAGCATAAGCTGCAGCAGAGCTCTATGGACTTAGTGGTGTTGCCTTTATAATGATCACACTGTCTCTGTGTGTCTCTCTCCCTCTGTCTCTACCTCTGTCTCTGTCTCTGTCTCTATCTCCCTATTGGTCTGTCTCTCTGTCTCACACACACACAAAACACACATATATATGCACAGAGTCTTTGTGAAGAATCTAAATATTTTTACCAAACTAAGTATTTTTACCTTCATTTCAGGAGAGAATATGAATCCTTACAGGCTTACGGTGAAATCCTACCTTTATTTCATCTTTAATCTATTAAATGTTGTCTATTTTTCTGCTTACTAAAAACGTGGGCCTGTGTGGAGTTTATTTTGAAAATCCAGTGGTTGTAGTGCATCCAACCTTCCAGAGCACTTTATTCTCCTAACTACCTAGGATAGTTGAGGCATATCTGCTTCAAAACGTTGTTGCCAGTCCATCCAGCTGGGAAACAGCCACAATCTTGTGAAATCTTGTCAGCTTGGGCACAGGACCGATGATAAGAACAGTATAGAGGGCTGGGGATATAGCTCAGTGGAATAAGCGCCTGCCTAGCAAGCGCAGGGTCCTGAGTTCGATCCCCAGTACTGCAGAAAACAAACAAACAAACAAACAAAAAGAACAGTATAGAAAACAAAAGTAAAAGAATTTAAGGGATTGATTTCAGTTTAGAGAAAGAAAGTTATTCTATTGTTTTGATTATACAGAAAAATATCAAATTATAATCACTATACAGTGACAGATGTTTGGCAAAAATGGAAAATATATTTTAGTTCTACTGAGCATCAGATTAATGGGATATTACCTTAAGGAGAAGCTAATTTCAACACAATCCCCGTTTGCCTTTTAAAAATCCATATTTTTTCAAACTCAAAGTATTTTATTTCCTTCACATGGAATCAAAACCTTACAAGGGTTTGTTTTAGAAATACTTCCTGACAGTTGATGTGAGAAATAATCTTCTTTTAAAATAACTGATGAAGGATAAAGAAAAGTTAAAGTTTATGGAATTCATTATCGTTTAAATCTGTTCTGAGGAAAGATTTTCCTATCTCTTTGTTTTCCTAAATCATGCTATTATTTTCTAGAAAGAACTGGAAGAAATGAACTAGAGACATGGAGAGAGATTTTTAAGATGTTTATTACTGAAATTATTGAATATATTAACAGTGTAGAGTGAACATTCCTGTGCTCTCCCGTGTCATCACTACCAGCTTCAATACTTATCAACACGTGGCCAGTGTTGTTCCACATCCGCCTCCGCCTTCATCCCCCTGGCTTTCTACATACCAGATTAATTCAGAGTAAATCTCAAGCATCAGCTCACTCACCTGTCAATACAGCCACCCTCAGTGTCTGCGAGGATGATGTGCAGGACCCTCGTGGATGGATACCAAGATCTGCTGATGCTCAAGTCAAGTCTTATATAAAAATCATGCAATTTGCATATCATCTGTGCACCTCCTCCCATATAATTTAAATATTTCTGGATGACTTAGAGTATCTAATAAAATGTAAATGTTACATAAATAGTTGCACAGTATTTTCTAGAGAATAGTGACAGAGAAAAAAGTCTTCCCAGATGCACTTTTTTTTTTAATTTTAAAGACAAAAGCATGGAGACTTATAAAGCAGAATAACACAAAAACAGTACAGCAAATACAAAATTATAGAGAAGATAGTGGGGAATTATCACTGGATGCTGTATTACATAGTGATAACTTTGCATTATTTATCACATAAACAATAAAGGAAAAATCAAATTATAGAGAAGATAGTGGGAAATTAACACTGGATGCTGTATTACATATCTTCACATTTGTTGCTCAGTTTTACAGATGATGGCTCATTCCATTAATTAATTTTCTCCACCCTCATCTCTGTTATTCTACCACCCAGTCATCTTCCCTCTGATAATAACTGTATTTTTGGGTTAATTTACTTCCTCGGGCTCTCACTTTGGGGAGAGACATGGCTGCTTCAAATTATGCTGTAGAAAATATGGGTGTACACAAATTGCTATGGCAGGAGGTGGAAAAGTACCCATGCTTAAAGACCGTACATAGGGAACCAGGTTCACTATGGTAAAGCCCCCATTGACAAGCCCTCAAGGCCATCAGGGGGTCCAGTGGAGTCGGTGGGGTCACCCAGTGATCCGCCAGGCTTTGCCTCAGTACAGCATGTCCAGAGGCCTGGTTGAGTACTCAGGGTCGCCCAAGCAGAGCACCAGGCTCCATCCCATCACTGCACTGCTGGGGGCCCAGTCAAGTCCATGGGGTCGCCCCCAGTGGACCGCCAGGCTCTGCCCTGTCACCACACTGCTGGAGACATGGTCCAGGTCATCAGGGTTCTCATGAATCCTGGAGGGAGCCCCCTCCTCCTTCAAGCACTGAGCTCCCCTTCAATACCGCCAAGGACCCCATATAGGCCACTAGTGTCTCCCTGCAGGCCGCCTATGACTCTTTGGAGGCTATCCCCACCTAACTAGAGAACCAGGTCTGCACCCTAGTTCCAGGTCTTTGTCTCCTCCCATCTCTTGATCTCCAGTGTTGCCGTTCCCCGCCCCTTGCAGCTGGGCATTGCGCGCACTTACGATGCTGGGCAGAAGTAGCCTGAGGTCTCCCCCACCCGTGCTCACTGTGGTAGTCCAGGGTGTGTACTAAGTTTAGCTATAGTTCTAAAAGAGATTTGGAGGATTTTCTCAGGTCTGCTGTGTAGAGTATGTTGTTGTCTCTCAGACTCCAGGATTGCTGCTTTTCGTGTAATTTGTTCATTTGGATTGATACAAAGTTCATACATGCAAGCAGTATGAAGTTCCTCTTGGTGGGCATGGGGTCTCCCCCGCAGACCACTGGGCTCTGCCCCATCAAGGCACTATCCGGCCCGGTCCAAGGCACTCCTGGCCTATACTGGTCCCTGGGGTTGCTCCCATGGATCGCAGGGCTCCACCCCATCACCGTGCTCCCAGAGACCCGATTCAGGTTCTCAGGGTTTTTATATAGTCTGGACGGAGCTCTCCTCCCCACTCAGGCTGCTGAGCTCCTTGTTAGAGTCCCCAAGGTACCCTACCATGCCCCCAGTGTCTCCCTGCAGGCCGCCCATGACTCCCTGGAGGCTATCCCCACCCCGCCATAGCACCAGGTCTGCACTCGGGCTCTAGGACTCTGCCTCCTCTCACCTCCAAATCCCCGATGCCTTCTCTCCCCTCCTCCTGCAGCACGCATTGGGTGCACCCACGATGTTGGGCACAAGTGGCACGATGTCTCTCCCATCTGTGTTCATTGAGATAGACCAGGATTGGCACTGAGTTTAGTTAGTAGTTCTAGGAGAGAATTGGAGAATTTTCTCAGGTTTTCTGTGTAGAGTATGTTGCTGTCTCCTTGACTCCAGGGCTGCCACTTTTCTTGTAGTTTGCCACTGTGGGTTCATACAGGTATCACATATGCAAGCAGTGTGAAGTCCCTCCTGGTGCACATTGGAAGTTTAGGGTGAGTCCTGACGCCTGTGGACTCATCCTGTTGCTGATGGGGACAGGTGGTGAGTGTGCAGGTCACTGAGCCTCAAGGTGCTCACAGAGGGAGTTTGGGGTGGCGCTGAAGCCCAGTAACTCAGTCTGTGCTTCCTACTTGGTGTTGGAGTGAGAAGGGCGTGGGGCAGCGTGATCCATTTCTGTGTGCAGCTCTCTCTTACTGTTATGCTCCAGTACCCATTTGTTGCTTGGCTGGATCCCTGGGAATTACTGTGGCCCTGGGGTTGCTACCACTGCTCTCTGTTCCTCTCAGCTGGTAGTTGCTCATACAGTGGAGAGATATGGGGTTATAGCCTTGGAACAGAAGTAGAGCTGGGTGTGTTGAGCTGTGTACTGGTTCCTTTGACTCTGCCTTGTCTTATGTTGCTGCATTCCAGTGTCAGGGTGGTGGCCCTCTGGTAGGGACCCTCTCCGCTGTCCATCTGGTCACCACCTTCCCAGATGTTTTTCTTGGTGAGGTTTTAAAATGTTCTCTGTGAGGGTTTGCAATCTTATTTCTAATCCTTTGATGTTGAGCATAAGTAGTGTGAGATCTCCCCCACTCGTGCTCATTGTGGTATTTGGAGGTATGTACTAAGTTTATTTATTAGTTTTGGGAGGCAATTGGAGAAGTTTCTCAAGACTTAAAATATGTTGTCATCTCTCAATCTCCAGAATTACTTTTTTTTTTATATATCTTGTCTCTAGCCACTCTCGCTGACTCGTGGCTTTTGTTCCTTTTCTAGGTCACGCATCTAGGCTCTTGGAGGGCCAGCCTCGGGCACAGCTGAGGGAGAGGGATCCCAGGGCGGGAGCAGGGCCTTGGGGCCCTAGCGCAGCAGGACCACATGGTTTCCCAGGGTACATGGCATTTCCCTGCCCCCCCAGGCATCTCCACGTGTTTTGTGCCATCTTCACCCACAGCAGCGCAGCACCTTTTCCCACACCCTGCAGAGAGACCTTGTCCAGGCTGCTCCCTAGCAGGACTGCAGCCAGAGACAGCCGTGCATGCCCGGATGGCGGCTTTGTAAACTGCGTCAGCTCTGACTCCATCCAGTGGCTGCTTTGGATGTTGTAACTGGGCCACACTAGGCGACTCCTTGGAACTGGTCCCTTTATTGGGCCTGCCACTGCCTGGTGGCTTTGTGTGCCCCAGCTGTGCAGCTGTGCCTGGTTGTGTGCCCAATGGTGGCAGCTCTGCCTTTTCCCAGAAGCATTGGTTCCACGCCCCACCCCGTAGCTCCTACCACCCCAGATAGATTTCATGTTGCTGGACTACATTTTCCGGTTCCCGTTGGCGATCATGGAGTGGTCTCAAGTCTGAAGTAGGGGGTGCTGTGGAGCCTCCGTGCATCTGGGTGCATGTTGCTGCTCCCTCTCCAGTCTCTGCCTCTGCTCTGGTTATGGTCAATCCCACGGATCCACTTGCGCCATTGTAGCTGCCCGAGTCAGTTCTCTGGGAGGGATGTGTTTGCTATTGGTATAATTCAGTTTTTGGGTGGCAAACCTTCCAGAGGGTTTTTCTCTGCTGCCATCCCAGCCGTCATCTTCCCAGAAGTCCAGATGCACTTTTTCCTGAATAGTTTCGATCCAAGTTGATTGAATCCACAAATGGGTAACCCATGGATATACAGGACTAATTTTACCTCATTATGAACCTGTGCAAACTGTGTATTCTTTGTTTCTTTAAAAGTATATTCCCAAACAGATTATCTCTCAGTGAAATACTAATGATGGTGTATCTGGAATATGATATTCATTCTCTCTCTGTCTTTCTCCATTTTAAAAGTTAGTACACTTAAATCAGGATGCTAGTGGGTATCATATTGCAATTGGTTGTCCTCTCACCAGTGTTTCGTTTCCTTTGTTCTTTTAATTTGTAGTTTCATTTTTCTTCTGCTTATTTATTTTTAATCTATTTATTGGAAAACACTTTTATGGAGTATCTCACATTGCAGAGTTTTTCTCATTTGTATTCATATCATGTCATTTATTATATCCCTTGAATTTATGTAAATAGGGCAGATTCAAGTTTGGTTTTCTAACTTTTTGAAAGAATATTTTATAAATAGTTTTATATGCTTCTTATTATATCACATCAGGAGGAACATAAAGGTAAATTGTCGCTCTTCTGTGATGTTAAGATTGATTAATCTTTGTTAAGTTGTAGCAGGCAGATCTCAGTTCCTCAGCGCCTTCTCTGGACTTTCTGGTGCAGCAAAATGTTCCATGCTTGCTTTTCTTGCCCCATATCTGCAATCAAGCTTTTCTTCAAGTTTCCTTTTTACAAAGAATGGTATTAAGAATTTTACATAGTTACTGGGCTGACCGTGACCTTTTCAGCAATGAAAGCTAGAAAAAATAAGTGTGTATATATATATATATATATATATATATATATATATATATATTTGTGTGTGTATCTGTATGCATTTGTGTACTTATAGAGTCCTTTCTCATCTTTAGGGTGGCAGAGTATACGCACGCTATACACACTGCTTGTTTTATTTTACAATATATCCTTTTGGTCACAGCTACTTCATGCTCATTTGATGTTGTGATCTTGGTTTATTCAAGCAGTCCACAATCGAGGTACATTTGAATTCTTCCTAGTTTGTTTCCCCTAGCTTTTACTGCAATAAACAGCTTTAAATTATAAATTACCAACTACTGCAATAAACAGCTTTCTTTACCAACTGTAATTTATTTGACTAATTTTTGACAAAGTCACTCAATTATTTCAAATCTTTTCCTTTATAAACCAGAGCATGACAAACACCCTTGAAAGTGCAACTTGGATTACCTTACTGGATTGAAAGCCTCCCAAATGTAAAACATTTTGGTTCTGCTACATGAATAATACAAAAGGAATCAATCTGAGTGCATTCTGGAATTGATTACACTGGTTAGAGCAAGAATTACACTGGAGCGGGTTGGTAAGACAGATTGTGATCTGGACTGTGGCACATTACCATATTACCTCAGACATGGGCAGAATGAACTTCAACATCAACCTCCCTTTTCTTAGGAACTGGAGTTGAGAATCTGAAATAATAAGGCAATAAGACGACAGAACAAATGCCAAAAGAGTGTCATGAGAGATGCCATTATATAGAGATGGGGCCATGACACCCTAAAGTACGAGAAAGCAAAAACTACGCTTAAATTGCAGGACTCTTTCAGAAAGAACAAATAGGATATGGAGAATAAGCCAAAGCAGGAAAAGCAGTGGAACAGGACCCTCATAACTGGCTTCTTCCCCGGATACATCCAGGCCCCTTTATAATCTTCATGTTTTCTTAGAAAAATCACTTTTACTCAAAACTGGTTGAGTCAGTATAACGGAGAGTTGCCATTTCTGCGTGTCCAACACGTTTTCTGTCTCCTATTTTGCTAACAACACACTAACTTGTGTCTAGGAAACTGTTCCTCCTCTCTAAGGTCCATGTCATTTGGGTGTAAGTGACCCATGTATTCATTGCATCCTTGGACACCTCTCCTGTGTTTGGTCAATTATCACTCTGAACTATAATGATGAGTTCAGGAAAAACTGTATACTGTAACAAGAGCTGTTGAAATTCAATTTGCAAGGCATGTGAGGGAATACTTACGGAAGAGACCAGTAGCCATGGTCACTGAGAAGATGGGCTAATGACTATTTTACTATTACATAAAGAGATCTAAGAACTGAATCAGAAAAGATGAAAGCAGAGGTGAGAGGGGGAGAGAGTAAGACCAAGTCAAGATGTTGCCACACGGAACCCCAGATCTAGCTAATCCTATTGCTGAAGAAAACAACTGAATAAAGAATGGGACCAGAGTCTGGGGCCAGGGCTCAGTGGTAGAGCATTTACGGTGCATGATTGGGACCCTGGGCTCAATTTCAGCCCTAAAATTAAAAAAAAAAAGGAAACCATAGGCCTCATGTCACAATCTTAACCTTTACAGATGCTCTTGGTTAGAAAAATAATGTATGAACGGCAATGCTAGACATCCAAGATCCAAATTCAGAATCCAAAAGGGAAAAATGATTAAAAGAATAAATAATTGGAACCTTATTGTTTTACCTGTCCTTTACATCTAAGTTAGCTAGATTGTCCATATTTTCTAACACTTTCAAAATACTCCCGGTGATTCTTTTCCTCTGGAGTCCCATGTTTTCCTTTCTGTCGGAGAGGAAATGAGAGGTCTGAAGTTGTTTCTTGGTTTCTGAAGCTCCTCTGTTCCCGTAAAGGTGCTCTTGTGAAACTTCTTTGTTCTATGCTTTTCCCCATGAGCATCAGAAACCTAAATTCCAGGTCTGATTCCATCTCTGATCAGCACTGTTGCCTTGGGCGGCTCATCTTTCTTCTTAACTGCAAATTTCTTGTTTATAAAAGAACAGACCCCAGGGCTGACCTCTCAATCAGGAACAGCAAATATCTGGTACTTGGGCTCGCATCGCTGCTACCCACTCGTCCCAGCCTGGCTTATGAATCTCTGCACCTGTGTGTTGTCTCAGAAAATTCTCATGAGAAATAAACCCTGTTCCCCTCATCAGCTTTGAGCTCTTTTCAAAGCCATTCTGTGATACTGCTAAAGATTTTAAGGAAATACAACATTTCAGTATCTTCACCCAAATATCATAGAAACCAACTTTTCATGGGTAATGGACACCAGTCTAGAAAGAAATTTCATCTGAGGAATTTAAAGTTTTATCTAAAAGCTTCATATTCGGGTGTAGGCATGTAATTTCCGACAAATTCTACCTAGAAATATTGCTGAAATAAGGAAATGATGCCATTACTCTAAACAGTTTCCCAATATTCTCCCTTCAGAATCTGGAATTAGGGCTAGAGCGACTGCTGTCCTTTGATAATCAGTCAGCCTTAAAATATTCACTCACGTGTGGCTGTTCTTCACATCAAATCCATCACCGAGACCTTTAGCGTTTTCCTGATAATGATTCTCGTTGCCGTGAACCTGCTGCAAGCGCTTATCATTCTGTTTCTGGAGCACTGCAAAAAGGTTAGAACTAGTCTGACAGTTTCTCTTGCCTCATGCACGACATGTTCATGTGGGCCTTGAAAGGACAGTAGGTTGTCAGAGCACCTCCTTGATGAAAACCCAAGCTCCGTTCCTCAGCTCCGTGAACCTCTGTAGTCTGGTCCATACCTGCTTTGCACTTTTCTCCATGAGTCCGCTTATTTCACGGAATCACATAGTCCGAAAGTATTGATGGGCCGCGTGTTACCCTGCGGCAGGATCTGTGCTAGAGCTCAGTATGCCATTGTGAATCATACCAGTGCCTGTTGTCCCAGAGCTAATCTAATACTCAACCACAGCAGCCAGACAAGACACCGGGCTGAGCTGTAGCATAGCAGAGGATATAGTTATGAGAACCCAAAGCAGAAGTGACTCACCCAGTTCTGGAGGCTCAGTAGTGCTTCCTGGAGAAGACAGCACTCATCCAAGCTGTGCAAAATGAGTAGACTGCTCTGCTCATTCACCTTGTGCGTGAGAAACACCCATTAAGGTCCAACAAGAGCTCCCTTCCTCCATCTGGGTTCCTCTAGCATTCACCCATTCATTCATTCATTCATTCATTCATTCCACAAGTATATACAGCACTGTGTTCTATGATGAACCAGGAACCATACAGGCCCTGAAATATAGCAGTAAAGAATTAAGACCCTGCTGCCTAGAACTTATATTCAAATGGAATAAGGAAGACAATATCAAAGAAACAAAACAATACGTAGTGTATTAGGTGGCGGTAAAGCCAGGAAAGATAAATAAAATAGGGTAAGAAATAAAGACAGGGAGTACCATTTAGATAGGGAGACGTCTCCCGGCTAAGGTGACATTGGGCAGAGAGGTGCATGAGGTGCGGGGGCCTGAGGGAGGAGGCCCAGGCCGAGGAACACCGACTCTTAGGTCAGGAGAACAAGAGTGTATGTGGAGTTGTAGGCCTGGTGCTGTCTTGATATCTCTTACTTGGCTTCTCATTGCTTTCACATTGATTCATCGCTGACCTTTCACGTCTGAGCTGTTTCTCTCAAACATGTTTTTAGGTTATTGAAGCTAAGGACTGTAATTTAAGTCTCCTGCTCATGCTGATACTAATTATTTCCCCCAACCGCCTTAGAGTCAGTCTGGCATCTTTATGGGGCTCTCAAGACCTGTTTGTTGATTGCATGTGAAGTCAGCTGTGTGCAGGCCCTTGATGCACTCCATAGGCTCTGCGACTCTCGCACTTTTTTACCTGTCTGATGTTAAAGGGTAGCACTCCATACCCGCTGGGAGGAAAGGCTGTGTGATGGGGGGCGAGGTCGCAGAAACATAAAAATATCCGTGAAGTCCCTTTTTCAGGAGCCTGAAAGTCCATTTCTATGTCAAGAATGAGATTGGTTTTGACTGCGCTTCCGCTGATTTTAATGCATATAGGTGGTCTGGGAACATGATTGGATAGATGACTAAAAAACGTGATTTAGTGAATTGCAGTCTGTGGGTTGATTAAGTATTGATCAGTGAGTGACCTGGCCCAGGTCTGAAACAGCCTCAGCACCACCTCGTGAATAGGCCATAAAGCAGACAAATTGCTCGGTGATTTAACCGGCATTCTCTCTAGGGATGCTATGACTCTCTGGGCATAAAAAGTTCAGAAAGTCTGAAAATTTACTCAAATGCTTAACTTTTTACAACTGACAGTCCAAATATCACTAAAGCAGATAAGATATTAATTAACAAACCGATGGCTTTCTAAGCCCTGGATTCATTCTTATTTGAGACTCAGGAAGTTCTTGAAACAAATCCTGCCAGGACTTTCTCAGTATAATTCTAGGATGTCAATTCTTTGGGTGCTAAGTTAGAATCGATATCCCATTGTACAACAGTAGTGTGGTCTGTGAAGCCCAGAGGATCTTGTGACATCAGATCTTTCATCTTGATGCTATGTTGTTTTTCCTTCTTTACTGTGTTGACATTTGCACACATGGTACAAGGCCTAACTAAGCAAGTAAATATTCTGGTGTCTCTGTAGCAGTCAAGGAGGTGGCACTGGATACTCTGTTCTTCATCGCCATGATTTGAAAATGATATGAATCTTACTTTATAATGCTTTTGGTAAAATTGAAAATGTATTAAATATCAGCTTTTAAGTACCCCTTTTAAATATTCTGTACACATTAAGCACCTCCACATACCAAAGTATAATGCCTTTCTATGGGAAAAGGCCTGAAATTGGGAGATAAACAAATTTTTTACTTGAAAGAGTGGCTATGTCATCACTGCTTTGGAAAATGAATGAAATTCTTGCTAAAATTCTTTTCATTAAAACCAGGTTATTTATATTAACACCCAATGAAATTGTCACTACTTTAAATTAATAACTATTTGAATGTTCTCAATCTTAATTTTTAATATGGTCAGTACTATCAGACATAGAAGCATGTACACATATATCCCTGGGATATACATTCTGTAAGTTAGTATAAGCAGAAACTCTTTAAGATCCTCAATAATTTTTTGAAAGATGAAGTGCTCTGATCCCAAAGTATATGAGAACTGATGCTGCAGAGAATTAATAATGAATAATTACAGGGGATTTTTTGGTAGTGCTGAGCCTCAAGCCCAGGGTCTTGGCAAAATCTCCACCATGGAGTTACCCTCCCAGTAACAGTCACTGTAGAACAAAAATAGTCAAATTAATATCAGTGCATTGGTCTAGGTTCTTCAGTGAAACAGAGCCAATAAATTAAACAGATATTTAAATTATATGTAATGTATGAAAATTACTATATAAAATATTTCATTATGCAATATATATATTAAAAAATGTATATCATACCTTCATACACATTTCTTTGTTTTTTAATTTCAAAGAGACAAAAAGCAATAAAAAAGATGCAGAATTTCAAAATGATAGGAAATTAACAATGGTTATTATATTGCAGATTGTTATCTTCAAA
>PVLD010006727.1:49950-98113 GCA_004027595.1 Dinomys branickii
TTTTTTTTTTTTTTTTTTTTTTTTTTTTTTGTACCAGGAATCAAACTCAGGGCCTTGCACTTGCCAGGCAGGTGCTTATGCCACTGAGCTATATCCCTGGCCCACATTTTCATATTTATGAATCATATGTGGTATATAAAATAAATGATTCACCTATGCAGTCATGAAGGCTGAGAAGTACAAAGGTCTGTGATTAGTAAGCTGGAGATCCAGGCTATTTAATGGTAGAGCTTCAGCGTGAGCTCAAGACTGAAGGCAGAAGACTAAGGACCCACCGCAAGACAATTGGGTAGACAGAAAATTCACCCTTCCTTGGCCTTTTGTTCTATCCAGTGCTTCAGCAGATTGAAGGTTGGGGAGCAGCCTGCCTTACTCAATCTTCTTTTTCAAATGTTGATCTCATCCAGAAATTCTTTTTCAGACAGATGCAGAGTAATGTTTGGCTGTATGTTTGGACACCCCATGCCCCACTCAAGCTGACACAGCAAATTAACCATCATAATTAGTAACACAGGAAACAATTTCACTTGCCCTTGTTCACATGAATGACTACCTAATAAGAAGACGCTATATATGCATGAACAGATGGTCAGAGAGTTATATGCTGTTCCCCTGCTAGAGACCTGGGGATTAGAAGGTCAAGTTAATCACAAACCTCACTCCATGATCAGAGATCTTTGTAAGGTTCTGCCCCACTTTCTTTCCTTTCACTCTACCCTTACTTCCTGTTCCTCTCTTTTCATAAGCAGCTCTTCTAACGTATTTCCTGTGTGCCCTTTCTTTCTCTTCTGGAATATATACATGTATTATGGTTTTGTGATTTTATGTGTACACATATTGTTGTGATATATAGCATCTTTCTCTGCATTTCATCCTAGCCCTGTTTTAAGATTTAGCCTTGTTACCTTGTGCTAATAATAAAGACCATACAGATCAGCTGCCCCATGTCCATGGCTCTTGTCATACATATACAGCTAGACATTTGATGGGAACATTAAAAGTTTTACACTTTAATATGACAAACATGAAAATCTGTCTTTAAGCTACAAAATTTATAGAATTTATTCCATACTTTACCATTTGTTCTCAAAGATCTTGTCATTAGACAACGTTTATTGATGGTCTCTGTGTGCTGCCTCCTTTTTTTGCATTGTGAAAGTTTCTAAGAGACATGAGTCAAACCACAAAGCTTCAAAATCTTGGCTTCATAACTTTGATTGTGATCTTGTGGAAGTTATTTAGCCTCTTTGAGTTTGGGCCTCTTTGTTTGTAAATTAGGGCTAAAAAGTACCTATTTCATTGTAGTAGCATGAAGGTTTAAATGAATTCATCTTTGTAAAATACCTGCACATAGGAAGCATCACATAGTTGTTTGGGACATGAAGTGAAATGAAATTAAACAAATAAAGGAAAAAGCTTTGCATAGTGGCAGGATCAGAGCCAATGAGGTTTATCCAAGGCACGATTATTGCTAATTGGAGAACTGAAGGAAAGGAACATGCTGAGCACACTGACTTACTGCCATGAATTATAGTCAGCTTTTCTCTGTAGCGCATTTCAGTGAAAATGTTTCGGTAATAACAAAATCACTGAATGGTTATGGATAGAAATAGTTATATTTTACTGTGTTATTTTATGATAGTTACTTTTAATGTTTAAAAGTTTATACTGCTTGTAAATATTCTGAATAACAGAATTCCTAGTGTCAGAATTCAAAGCAGAGATTCACAAGTTCAAAAGAACCATGAACTACGGAGGCTAAGAAGAACAAAAGGACTGCATATCACATCAAATATAGAAGGTCATCCAGCGGCTTAGGACCCTCAAAGCATCCTCTTTTCTTTTTCATCAAGACCTTTGTGACTTCCCTGTTCTCACCTAACCACAGAAAACAGAAATTCCCAGGGTCAGGAGCTAGGAAGCCTGAGTTACTACAGCAGCCTCAGGTGATTTCCATGACTAATTCTCGGCAGGAAGCATGACTTTCTCTCTTTTTTTTTGTCTTTATCACTGATGATGGTGTCATCCCAGCAGCACTAACTAGATATCAGGAAAAGATGTGCATTTTTATGAGATTAGAAGAACTATTTCAATTGGAAGACCTACCACGGGAAATGTTTCTTAGTTTGAAGATCAACCTTGGTTTAATTTTCTACCCCTTTTTGCATTGTAGATGTTGCTAATTTCCTTTAGGACTGCTTACAACCAGTCACTTTTTCAGTGCTCTGGGATAATGTCATATTAACTCTGAGCTGTGAATTTTACAAATACTTTTGTTCAACATATAATTGATTTAAGTAGAACCATTCTATAAAACACAAACATGGTAATTGCTGTAATTTAATTTTTTGATTGAAACAGCATACAAGAATATGCTCGTTTTGACTTTCTGTATCTCTGCACAGCCAGAAGTCTGGCAAAATAAGCCCTGAAGTTCAAATTAAAGCCCCAGAGGGAAAGAAAAACAGGGGCCACCACTGTGCCTTTTTCATGCTTCGAAGCTCTGTTCTGGGCAGAAATGTGTTTCTGGTTAAAATGTAATCATCTGCAATTCCTTCTGATCACTGAATCATATTTAAAAGAATCAGCTTGAGGATTACAATTGCTTTTAATTACCACTGAATATTGATTGAAGTTATCATTTCCTTCCTACACTTTTGTGTTTCTGTAGAATAAACAATAAAATAAAATCTGCCCTCTTTGTACTTTAAATGTACATATTTGGTGTAAGATCTTTTTTGGGCATTATCCTCTTTGAATTAGAATTTCTTCGTTAGACTTGGAATTCCCTAATTTTCTTCACTAGGGGCTGCAGAAAGAGCAATATCCTTTCACATTCTTCAATGGTCTAACTTTTTAAAGTTTAAATGGCTGATTTTTTTTTTAAGTTCAGTAAGGCTCCAGAGAGTTTTTGTGTTTATGTGATTAAAGAATTTAAAACTAAAATACCGTAGATAGGATTCATTCTAACCTCCTTTCCTACACATTGGTAATACTAAATACACTAAGATTATTGAGCAAGACAAGAAACAAAACAACGCTATTTCACACTAAAGTTTACAGAAAATTCTGAAATTTTATGTTAGTTTTGATCTTTATATATTACTGGGATGCAATAAATAACAACTGTTTCTCCCCTTAGCTGGAATCTGAGATAAGTAGAAAAAAGTCAACAGGGTGGGCGATGCTCAGACCCCACTAACAGCAGAAATGAAGTGGAAATGTCACATGGGCTTGAGTAACTTGCTCTCCTGAACAATCCATGTGACTAAGTACATGTATTTTGTGATGCTTTCCTGATTATTTTAAGATTCCTATTACAAATGAGAGAAAAATGTTAAGAAATTGATTCTCTTTTGGAAATACATGGTCTCTGAAGTGAATTTTATATTTGGGGTTCCCCAGGAACTTTTGCCAATAAAGGAAAGAAATGTGTATGTGTTCTCACAAAGCAATGTGTTCAAGCGATTCACAAAATGTTCATTAATAGGATAAGCAATAGGGTCATAGATACCTAAGCAGTTCAAATCTACTTGAGTGACTGCTCTAACTCAACTTCTTTGTGCTTACGTTTTCTCACCTGATAAGTGACTAATTATAGTTCCTCCCTCAAGACTTGTGGGGAGAATTAAATAAGATAAAATGAAGCATTTGGCATAGTACCAGAAGCACAGTTAGTCCTGAACATCAATTATTGTTATTTATTCTTAGCTATATGGAAATATACAGAAAGGAATTAAATATTGGCTCTGCCTGTAGCAATGTTATCCTCTCACTGAGATTTTGATGCACATGCATGAAAAGTTAAATATACTACAAATCAGAATAGATTCAGTGAGTCGAGTAAAGGATGTGTACTCAGGGGAGGAAGAGATTGTTAAGGGAGAGAGAGGGTTTGAAGGGGACCATACATGAAATACGGAATGGCAGACCCTGCGAAAAGAGGGATTATTCATTTCACATACGAGCAGTGGAGGGAAAGCAGCCATTCACTTGGGCCTTTGGGGGATTCCTCTAGGTCTAGACCCTCCGGGTGGCTATTTTCCCCATAGCCGCCGGTACTTTCCTGACATACATGTACTGATTAGTGTAGAGAAATTCAGAAACGATGTCTTCAGTTTTGTTTCTCTCCTCTCCCCTGCTCTCCTCTCTTCTTTTTTCCCCTCCCCTCCCTTTCCCCTCCCATCCCGTTCTCGCCCCTTCTCCCCTTCCCTTCCCACCTCGCCCCTCTCGTGCTCTCTCCCTCCCTCTCTGTCTCCCCCTCCTTCCCTTCCTCTTTCACTCTCGGCCCTTTTCTCCTCCCCCACCCCCTCTCCTGCTGTTTTCTCTGGTGTCTCTTCACCTTAGTTACCTTGAACTCCTTGAACTCTGATCTCCATAAAATTAGCACAGTGAGACTATGCTCTCTTCTGCCCTATCCCTACTCTGTGTCCTGGCCCCTACTAGGAGGCAGGAAGCTGGTGCAGTCTTAGGGCCCGTCTTGTCTGCGTCCCTGTCCTTGAGTCTTGTGGTATCTGTTGTCCAATGCCTGAAAGTGATTTTCATCTATTTAATATTTGCCTAAAGTGAAGGAAATCCATTAATTTATTTTGGCCAAAAGCTGAGATCAACAGTTGGGTGTTTTCTATGAGAAGATACTTCCTATGAGAAGGTCTTTTGCGATGAATAGACTCTATGAGTTTTAGATTTCAAAGAAACTTGAGAGTTCATCCTCTCTGTACTCACTATCAATATCTAGTAAGTGGTAGTTATGGATGGAGAAAAACATATAAAATACGACGCCATGCTATGTGGGAAAATGTTTTACTCTAGCTGTGTTGGTAATTTTTCTGGGGAATATCACTAGTTATATTGTCTTTGGGGAGTGCTAGTGATTATCTGTATAACAAGATTGTTCTAAGGAGTTTTAAAGTGAAAACACATCACAGTTTTTGTTGTGTTGGTTATTACTTTCCACTTCTGTCAATGTTTGTGGTATACAACTGGAAACTATTTAGAGATAGATAACTCAAGGGTCTAACTGTGCCCCTGGTACTTTTCCCCCTTTATAGATGTCATAGTTTGCTGATGTTTCTCTCCTGCTAGCCCCTTGAAAGCAACTTCAGTTTGAGTTGACATGCACCTAAATCTAAAATCCTTATTGCTGCTTGCTTATTCATTCTCCTACCTCTTCCAAATCTCTCTCTCTCTCTCTCTCTCTCTCTCTCTCTCTCTCTCTCTCTCTCTCTCTCTCTTCCCAGTACTGATGGCTGGACCCATAGAACTCATGCTAGTCAGCTGCTCTACCACCAAGCTACATCCTCAGCCCTTTTAAAACATTTTTATTCTGAGTTAGAGTTTCACTGAGTTGCCCAGGCTAGCTTCAAACTTGCAATCTTCCTGCCACAGCTTCTCAATTAGCCAGGATTACAGGTTTATGCCACCACACCCAGCTGCTACTCTCTTTAATACCTTGGAGGGGCTCAGAACAGTCCATTGGGACAGAAACTTGAAGCTGCCCAATCTAAGCACTAATGGGGGCTTAGACTTCTTTTCCTGCCATCAAAAACAGCATAATGCAAACAGTTTTCTAGTGCAGTCCCACTTAACTGAGTTATAAATGAAATCATGTGGAAAGGCCTTTGCATGGATGTATCACACCCATAAGATAACCGCAAAGCATTCTAGTAAGATTTATGATTTTTTCTCTATCCTCCCCTCCGCTTTCCAATGTGCACCTGTTCTACAGTTATTATTATACTATCATTTTAGAAGAAAGTTACAACCAAATGGAAAATAATTACACACCTTCATAGCTTTTGCTAATTTTATACCTTCCATCCCTTTTTAAATATTTCTTTCAATTATCTTCTAAGGGACTCTGGAGAAAAATTCAATTAAATTGTATTTTAACCCATGTTATACTTTATAAGAATAGCTATCTTTAACATAAAAACTGTCAACCATAGTTTACATCCAACAATATCTAAATTCACATTATTTCATTGAGAATGAGCTGGCTCTTGACCATGATGTGCAGCTAATCATGTTCGGCGCCAGGGGCTCACCTCTTACCAATTAAACTACTCTTTCTAAACCAAAAGACAAAGTTGGTAAAAGGATCACATCATGGCCCTGATTCTCTACAAGCACCATCTAGACTGCTGAAAGGTGGCCGTTGTCTACAATAACACATACGTGTGTTGATTATTTTAGTCCTAAGAATCACTGTGTTATTATGAACATAAACTTTGCAAGACTGCTTATGTGTATGTATATATTAAAAATCAGAACTGTGAACAAAACCCTGGAATTTTCAAAAAGCTGCCTGGAGTTGTTATAGCCTAAGAGATTTCCCCTTTCTCACAGCCTACAATTCTGCCAGGACTTGGGTATGAAGATTATACTTCTGTCACTCGAAATGGGATAAAAGGAGGAAACGCCCTCTCTCCCAGAGGTTCTGAAGTGGTGAGCATGATGGAAACTTGCTTCATTCTGGCTTCAAGTTCAGTGTTGTATACAAACACTCAGTCTTTTCAATAGAAAATTTTAGGTCAAATTTTCCATTCTGTCATTTTGCTACCTGCTGTTTTTTCCTTTTCAATATAGCTGTGGTTTCCCTATGTACTTTCCTAAATGAACTATCAGCAAGATCCAAGCTCGATTACTTCGCACCCAAGCACTGGTGTAAACACTGTTCCTCTCCGTTCCATCTCATCGCACACACACACAAAGCTGTAATGGCTACTGAAGGGCATTTCCACCATTCATCATTCTATTTGCAGTCTTGACGTCTACTTGTCTCAAAATACCGCTTCAAGGTAGATAAAGCACCTTTACCTCAGATAAAGCACAAGCCACTGTTGGTTCCACCAGCAAGCTTGCATCAAAATATTCTAAGAATCCACTATACCACGCAGTTGAAATAGTATGAGAACAGACCTGTTTTATGCCTTCTCTTTTTAAAGACACAGCCAAACAATGTGGTACAACTACAGCAGAAATTAGATGCACATTTACCTTCAGACAGAAATAAGGAGAAAGGGACTCTGACGATTGTGAGAGTCAGTAAATCACAATATCTATGGAGGCATCAGGAACTTGAGGACTCCTGAGCAAATATGCTAAAATAGGTTTCAATGGGCGACCCCGTGCCTTCTGCCCACAGTGCAAGCAAGTGAACGAGAAGAGGGGAGGAAGGATTAATGCAAGTGTCCCACACTATCATAAAATCTAGAGAAGGGGCAGCAGGGCTGACAGGGAGTCCTCAAGACCGTCAGAGGAGCCCCCCTCTCCTTTCCTGGGAATAAAACTTTCATGTTGTCTGCTATACTTAGTCCTCTTCTTGGAGCAGTGCTGGGAAGCCTGGCTCGATATAAACCCAGGGGTGGATCTCAGAAGAAGCACCTGGGACCCTCATCAAGCCTTCTCTAGTTGGAAGTGTGCGAGCCACATTCTTATGCCGCCTACAATGACTCTAAGTATTAAATATAGTTTTGAATTCAGCAATCAGTCTCATACAAGCTATCCAAACCTATCTAACTCCAAGTTCTTATTATGACTTTAAAGATTTGACACAAACGTCTCTAGACAGCATCCTTTATACAGGATCTCTAGGAATTTTGGTGCCAGGGTCCCCGTGCTGATCTGATTTCATTTATACCTTGAATCAGATTATGTTTAGCAGCTTAGACAGAAACGGAAGCACTTGGGCTATGTTTGTTTTCTTTCTTTCTTTTTTTTTTTTTTTTTTTTCCGGTACCAGGTATCGAACTCAGGACCTTGTGCTTGCCAGGCAAGCGCTTATGCCACTGAGCTATATCCCCAGCCCCTGTTTGTTTTCTTTTGATGATTAAAAAAGACAAACAGCATTAGAGGCCATCCTTTGTGTTGGAACTAAACTCAGTGAAAATGTATGACCTGCCTCCCTTTACAAAGAATCATATATCCAATTACAAGTTTATAAAATGGTGAGGAATGCAGTTCAAGAAGGTAATTTTTGTACTGACCCTCCCTGACAGCAGAGGACTCAACATTGAAGTGTGACTTGGTCAAGGAATTTCTATGGCTGGCTTTAAAACATGACTGAAAAGCCATACCATCAAATATTAAAAAATAGTACTGAGATAGAAATCAAACAATTCATGAAAGAATCTAATAAGAATTTAATAAACTTACTCATTAGATCAGGCAACACTTTCTTAATTATTGTAGGGAAATCTTTGGCTGGTCTTTGATGGTGATCAATTCAGAGTAAAATTTGCAACCATTGTCTCCTGAAGTGTGGCACGTTTATTCCTCAGCCTAGAGCAGTGATGACAACCCTTTCAGAAACCAAGTACCCAAACCACAACCCCAAACCCACTTATTTATCACAAAGTGCCAACACTGTGGTGCCAGTGCTGTGATGAAGCCCAAATACTGAGGTTTTAGTTTAGGAAAAACAACTCATACAATAATATCCTTTTTCTTTAAAAAATAACAGCATGCAGTAGATTCACCACCACTGGCCTAGAGATGGTAGAAGATGAAAAACACTTCTTTATTTGATCCACTAAAATGTTAATTTAACTTTTATACAAAAGAATAACTTGAACTGGGTGTAGTGGTGCATTCCTGTAATCCCACAATTCAGGAGGCTGAGGCACAGGATTGCCACAGGTTCAAGGCCAGTCTGGACTACATAGTAACCCTGTCTCAAAATACTAAAATAAAAAAAATTAGAAAAATATAACTTGCCCATTGAAATCATGAGATCAAAGATAAGGCTAAGCTGGGGATATAGCTCAGTGGCACAGCACCTGCCTGGCAAGCCCAGGGTCCTGAGTTTGATTCCTGGTACCAAAAAAAAAAAAAAAGATAAGGCTATGTAAAGAAATTAAGACAAATATTAAATAATAGCATTGCTGCCAAGCAGATATGGTAAAAAACAAATAGCAAGAATGGTAGACTAGATAATGACCCCAGAGACATCTCATACTAGTCCTGGAATCTATGGGTTTTGCTCCAGATGGGTGTATGCAGGTGTAATTAAGTTATGGATCAGGGGATGCTGAGAGTATCCTGAATTATCTGGGTGGACCCACTGTGATGTTATCCAAGTGTTTTGTAAAAGAGAGGCAGGAGGGCCAAAGACAAAACAGTAGAAGATGTAATGAAGGGAGCAAGATGTTGGAACAATGTAAAGAAGGACCACGAGTGTTCTGTTGAAGCTGGAAAATACAGGCAAGGCCTCCTTTCCTGAAGCTCCCAAAGGAACCAGTCCTGCAACACTCTGAATTCAGCCTGGAAGATTCACTTCAGACTTCTGACCTCCAGACTGTCTTAATTATGGAAGGATAGAAAGGGTAGTTCGGGGAGGTGATTCTTTTCACTGAGAATAAATTTGTCTTGTTTTGTACCACTGGATTGATGGTAATGTGCTACAAGGAACTAATATAGATGCTATTCAAATGACAGCCATTTGTGAAGCACTAGTTTAGCATCTGAATGTGTGTGTGTGTTTTTTTTTAATTCAAGACAACAGTCTTAAGTTATACCTGCAAACTTTAGTGTAATTTATGTATTTCTTATACAATAAATGTTTTTAAGTTGCTTGTTAATCCAGTGTCTTGGTTACTTTTGTCTCATTGCTGGGACAAAATACAGGATGCCCGGAGTTAGGAAAGAAAAGGTTTATTCAGCTCACAGTTTATGGAGGTTTCAGCCAATACTTGGCTGGCTCCAAGGCAGTGCGGCACATGGCAAAGGGCAACAGTTCATGGTGGCGGAACACAGCAAAAGCAGCAAGAGCAAAAAAGGAGGAGCAGAGAGAGCAAACCTCTTTCCCTCCTTTATACTGTATGCAGGAGACCCCACCCTAGGGCGGGTGTACCACTCACGCCCATAATCCCAGCATTGGACCATGAATCAATTACAAATTCTAGAAGCCCGTCCCATGACTGCCTGAGGCTTTTTGGGAACATCTAGACACAAACCACAAAACCCGGGAATATAATTTTATCTGGATCTGAAAACTTGTACGTAATTTAACGGTAATAATGATAATTAAGAGCTTTTATTGAGCACTGAACAGGTCAGGCATTGTTTGGAGAACTTTATACTGTTCTAACTTCTGTTTTACAGTGGTGAAATAACTTAGCCAAAATCTTCCAGAGATAGAGAGAGCTTTGACCTTTTATATCTGTTTTTGCTTGATGCCTGAATTTTAGTCATTTCTAGGGAGTCCCAGATACTGTTTTTCTATTTTCTTGCCCAGCCAGGGCTTCTGCTGCCTGTTACCAATGTTTGTTATACTCTTTTCATTAAGTGTTCCCTCACCTCACTGCACAAGCTGATGTAAAAAAAAGGATCAGAATATTTCTGCTGTCCCTGTACATCTGAACACTAATCCATTTTCTTAACCAATATGCTGTTAATTCAGAATGTTCTTCAAACTATGTTTATTAATGCTATACCACCTAGTAATTTTCTCACTAGGAAACTCCTTCATATATGAAGTAATATCAAGTAAAAATAGTTTTTAAAACAACAAGCAGAAAGAAATAACAAAAATTAAACATTCTGCTAAACTATCATTAATTCCATGCAGGAATTTAGACTAATCTCTGCTTTTGCATTTTATCTTAATTTTTTGAAAAAAAATGATGCAGGACCTGCCCTCCCATTGGGGAATCTTACAAAAGTATGGAGGGACTTGGGGCTTTAGGTCATGAGAATTGCCTTGGACTGAAGAACTCTAAGTTCTTAAATCCAGTGACTCCAAAATATATACTTATTGCTTTGGGTTAAAAGTAATTCAATAGAAGTTTGTCTATTAATATGAAATGAAACCCCGATTTTCCAGTAAATATACCAGTCGTCTCTAACAAACATAAGCCTTTGATGCTAGACCTCAGGGTAAGGCAAAGAAGTCATTTTGTTTCTAACTTTCTTGCAATGTGCTTCTTTCCCCATTTTATTAGAGTTACTGGAAAAGCTTGCCTTGCTCCTATAAACTTTCACCTTTTGATGAAAATCAGAAACCAGGTTTTCTTTTATTATTTTACCTTAATGTTCTATTAAAAACTCTTCAAAAACTGTGTGCTTCAGCTACATCAATTAATCTCACTTGGCTAGCAGGCCTAGAAATGTGCAGCATTAAGCGACACAGAAGGGATGTCTGCATTAGACATATTCTTGGACTAAATGACCTCTTAAGATGACAAACTTCCACTTTTCCAAGGTCTGTCCCAGTTTAAACATCTCATAACCCAGGAAGCTCTGGGACAATCCAGGTTAGCTGCCCTTTCTCAAATCCATCTAATTCCTAAGACTTTAGACCAGTAATGTCCAGTATAATTTTCTGCAATGATCAAAACATTCTGTAGCTACACTGACCAATGCAATACCCTCAGTTGTACATGTGAAATGTGGACAATGTAATTGAAAGACTTAAGTTTTCGATTTAATGACTGAAATTTAAGGAGCCACATGTAACAAGTGGCTGTCCTATGAGGCAGCACAGTTCTAGATGATGTTGTGAAAATGATCATAGTGAGATGCTTTGAGCAGCACCCCAAGGGAAACACTTTGGATAGTGGGGCGAGTGCATTTATTCAACACCCAGCTCACCAGTGTTCTGGCCTATGCCCCTTGTTTTTATTGACCAGGAATGAGTTTATCCAGGACTGTTGATAGGACACATCTTTATTATTCTTAGAAGATTCAAGGGCAGAATCATTGCTGACTTGTAGCAGCATGATTTAAGCTGAATTTTAACAGACAGATAATCACATTCAAATGAAAGCACTCAGTAGTTAGCGCTTTCTGGTTTTGCTACTTTTTCAGCTAGTATGGTGAATCAGTGAAGTTAGGGATATTATACCAAATTAAGCCCCAACCTGGAATGAGGACTAATGTAAAAATTTCCCCTTTAAGAGGAGCTCAAGGGAACTGAAATTTGCTTTTTTTCTATCAAAGCAAGCAGTCAACAGAGAGAAAAAACACATTACATCCTAAAGGAGAGTTTTCTCGAATTGCAGAATGTTGACAACACACGTCTGTCCAACATCAAAGCTGTTAGTTATAAATCTTGCAGATAACTGATCATCCCAAATCCACAAAGGCAGAAATTGAAAGAGAAGTTAGAACATCAGAAAAGCCAAAGAAACTGCACAGCCCCTGAAGGAATCGAAGCCAGTTACAGCATGACATATATCAGGAGGTTTCTGTAGAACTTGGCTGTCCATTTAAATGCTAATGTGCAATCCTGGCAATCCCAAGAATTGAAGCGCTGAAGCAAGCAGCAATGCTGGAAATTTCAGCACATAGTTGAATATTCAGGATCCATGTGCTAAAGAGCTCAGGTAGACTTTTCAATGTCAGAGAACAAACCACAGCTCTCACTTCTGTGTGCTCTGCAGTGAATTCTTTGGCAATGTGCCATTTTTTTTTTTTTTTAAAGAGTGAAGTTTTGAATTTCCAAATTTTTTTTTTATTAAATTGACCTGACAAATAAGACAAGAGGTCGCTGTCTACAGTTCATAGAGAGTTTATTAAAAGGCAAACTCAAGAGTTACTTTTCGTTATTTTCTCTGTCCTTTCAATCTTCTTCAGCTGTGAGAAGTGAAAAATTTCAGATATTAAAAGCAAATTTCAAGATTTTGCCTCATGTTCTTACTCTGTCTTTAGATACTGCATCAAAACCATACTCAATATAACATCACTGAGCCAGCAATAAAGAGTCATTTCAAGGGTAATAATAACTTATGGAAATTTGGTTCCTTGAGAAATAGAAGAAGCTACCCAAAATCTGAGTGTTGGTTTCCAGAAATTCAATTATATAGGAAACTTTTCCATATGGGTAATTCTTACAGTCTCCAGAAAGATAGTCTAGATAATCATTCAACACACACACATATATATAGGTATTTTCCCCATGTCAAGCATTAAGCTAGGTGTTGAGGATGTAGTAGTAGTAGTAATAATAATTAATAATAATAATAATAAACTTATACCAGTTGCCTTACAAATAGCACTGTGTAAATGCTTTATATGCATCAACTCATTTAATCCTATCAGGATATAATTTGTAAGGCTGTAAACACTCTTTTGAGGTAAATAGTAAGGGGAAACTGAGATGTGCAGCTTATGTAACTGGACAAAGGTAATAAATATCCTAAGTGATGGAAATGGGATTCAGACCCAGAAAAGTCTGATCCCAAAGGCTGTGCTTTTAATAACTGCTATTCACGACACTTTAATCCTCCATGCCAGTGACACTGTGAACAATCCTTCTTTCCTAATTTCTTCGTGTATGTCTAAAAACAAAAGTCTACATTTCATTAGATTATAGTTACCTTGACATTTTCTTCATAGTGCGATGACTTGCTCTTATTCACTGTGTCATAAATATTTGTGGTGTGGTGCAGTGTAAGCAATGGCTTGGGGGATGACAGGAAACTGAATTGTTCACTCAGCCTAGAAACTCCCATGAGGCAGGAACTCAGTTTCCTCATCTGCAAAATGGGACAATGGAGCTGTTGTGCACATTAAATGAGGTAATGCTATAACATTTACAGCATAGTACCTGGCTCCTAACAGACTTACAATAAATGCTCAGTTGTTATTTGAATATATTATTTGTTTTAAACAATTGTTATGCACTCATTCTTTGAACTAAAAATGAGCTTAGAAATAGGGAACCATGAAAGACCTGAGAAAGTCTGAGCCAAAGCCTAGAGGTGAGCAAAGTGAGTTCCAGTCACACTAGAACTCTGACTGCTTCGTGGTCACTCAGGTCTGTACATGAGGTCCTCCCTCCCTCTCTCCGTCCTTCACACCTTCTCTTCCTCTCCTGATTTATTCCTTCATTCAATGCATTTGTCATTAAGCATCTACCACACTGCGAGCTCTGTGATAAAGTGAGTGGTGAGTTTCTAAGTCTGGTCTGAGTTATGTGGTTCTCAGGGAGAGCAGCCTGGACCAGTAGCACCAGCATCCCAAGAGGGGCTCGTTCATTTTGTGTCAACTCAGCTTGACCATGGAGCACACAGACATACAGCCAAGCCTTTTTTGGCATGTTTCTGAGGGTGTTTCTGGCTAAGATTAGCACTGGAAGCCATAGCTTGCCTTCCCAGCATTGCACATTAGCATTTAAATGGACAGCCAGGTTCTACAGAAACCTCCTGATATATGTCATGCTGTAACTGGCTTCCCTAGAGCAAGTAGGCCTCGTGGAGGCCTTACGAGACCAAATAGGCTGAGTTAGAGGCAGTTCCTCCTGCCTCAACTGCTTAAGAGAGGACATCACTTTCTGCCTCCAGACTTAAGGCTGAAAAGTTCACTCTGCCTGGATCTTATGCCTGCTGGCCTTCTAACTAGAGCTGACGTCACTTGCTATGGTGTTTTTCAGGACTTTGGACTCAGACTGAACCATACTGTCAGCTATTCTAGGCCTCCAGTGTTTGGATTGTAGAACCAGCCTTAATAATCACGTAAGCCAATTCCTTATAGCAAATCTCTTTAACAGTATGTCTATGCCTATATTTCCTGTTAGTTCTGTTTCTTTGGCAAACTCTGAGGACACCTGAGAGCTCAGTCAAACTTTGCCCTGTGGCGGAGGCCTGCCCATCTTTGTATGAGCCTTACAGGGGATTCTGAGGTTTGCTGAAGACCCAGGTTTGCTGCTGTGTTTGACAAACAGCCCTTGACTGACCTCACCAGAGAGGAGGGAAGCATCTTAGTATCCTCAGAGTTCAACTCCTAAGTCATGGCTGATTTCAGCCATCACAAACAAATGTTTTTCCCCTGAGCCAGCATGCTTTTGACAGCACACTTTCCTACGGTGGCAAACAGGAGGTTCTGGTTGTCCAATTTCCTAATGAGTTTAGAGTACACATGAAGTGAGATAGAAAACTATAGTGAATGTTTAAATTTTTTAAAATTACAGTAAAAGCCACATTACCATGGATCCCCTTTAGCGTTCTCCCCCTTGCTTGGAACACGCTTATCCCACCATCCTTGCTGCTTTCTGAAGCAGTTCTGGAAGTCCTCTTTCATGAGTGTTGTTAGCTGTGCTCTCATGGCTGCCTCAGTGACCTGAACTGATTTAAAACATTTACTTTTCATGGTCATTTTTTGCTTGGGGAGAGAGTCAGATCCTGCGGGCAATGTGGATGAGATAAACCATAATGTTCTTACAAGCCTGCTTTTCCATTGCATGACACTCGGCAGCAGCATTCACCACGTAGCAAACACTCACTAAAGAGAACCTCAGCACTGCTTGGGAAAGTGGGATAAGTGTGGAATAAGGATGGGATACGTGTGTTCTATTTTGAAGGGCACTAAATGTCAATGTGGTTTTTTTTTTTTTTAACTTTAATATCTATTCTTAAAATGTAAACACTCACCCTAGTTTTCAATCATACTTTGTAAATATGAATGTAATCATCCTGGCTATTGGTTGTTGTTCCTTAATATAAATATATTCTACAAACTAAGTAGACAGGTAAGAAATCTCCCCCCTCAAACTCTTCAGGAGCTGGAGTTACTTATTTTTAGTGTGACAGGCCTTGTCTGAGGAAGGCAAGCTGAGGGGCGATAATGCACTGTGAACCCCATGCTCCTTCTTCCGGGCACCTCATCTGTCCTGTGCTTTCCGCAGCAGTCAGCACGCAGGTGTGCTTCCAGGGCCCCTCGAGGATGCCCTTAGGGGCTGCAGGAATTTGCATGCAGCAGACCCGCTGTGAACACAGACTGCTGCCAGTGTTGACCACAGTTTCTAAGCTGGGGTTGTATGTTTGCCACTTTCATTGAAAGTCAGTTCAGTAATAAAAACCACAAGGTCTTTTGTTCCTCCTCAGAGAAGATCATCCAGAAAGAGTTACATTTCTTTCCTATCAATAGAAGCACTTGGGTATATCAGACTTTTTGTTCTAAACACACTGTAGCCAGCCTTTGTCCATGTGTGGCGTCCCCAGGAAGGTGAGACGGGTGTCAGTCAAACAGCACACTCTGGAATTCTGCACAGGCAGAGCAACAGTGTATTGTAGGAAAAGAAAAAAAGGATTAAAACATGTTATGAATAGTAATCAAATTGTGCAAACACAGGTATCACCTTCAAAGTTGCATTGAGTGCTGTTATGTACAAACCAGTGTCCAGTTGCATGGCACCCACACACCTTAAATCGTCATACTCACCACTGAATACACAAGGAATGTCTAGTACAACTCAATGCCTGGGCAGTTGTTTACAGATACGCAAAAGACAGCCATTTAATGAATGCCTTGTATACTGAGTGCACTTTATGGATTTATTATTCATTATATCCTCTGAGATCATTCTGAGGCAGGTGTTATTGTCACAGTTTCACAAGTGAGAAGTGACACACAGAGACATTAAATAATTTGCTTAAAATCACTTCTTTTGTTTGTTTGTTTGTTTTTTGTGGTACTGGGGATCGAACTCAGGACCCTGCGCTTGCTAGGCAGGCGCTTATTCCACTGAGCTATATCCCCACCCAAAAAATCACTTCTTTTGTACAGTGAAAGAATCAGATCTTAATTCTGATTCTTTCTGAGTCCAGGCACTGTAGCCTTTTTTCTGTGCTTCCAGATGTTCTCAGAGTAGAAAGTCAGAATGTACACGTTAAAAAAACCTCAGTAATAGTGCAACTCTGCAAATCCCAAGTGATAGAGGAAGAACTCAAAGTAAGTGTTAAAGAAATGGAGATGACAGACCTGGGCATTGTTCTACAGAGGCCCAGCCAGGAAAAACAGAACCTAAACCAGACACTGTAATGAAGAGATTCTTACTGAGACTTCAGATGATATCACAGGACTGAAAAGGCAGAAGAGAACCCAGCAATGCCTACAGGCAGCAGCTGCCACTCAACTGCAGGAAAAAAGAACTGGAGTTAGTAGAACTTGATCGCCCAGAGGGGCACTGCTGAGCTGGGAGCCTACGGTTCTGGGGAGGCCGCTACGACTGTGGCTGGTGATTGGGAGACTCATGCTGACAGTAACATCACTTCTTCCTTCTGCCTTCAAGGGGCCTCTCCTGGCCCCTATTGGCAGAACCTGGCGTGGACTCAGGGACAAAGGGGAAACCTGCCCTGGAAACCCTCATTGTTTCTGAGTTTAGCCAGAAACAATGTCAGAGAAAGGACAGACCATGTGTTGCCTTACCTCTTTCCAGATGACTTGATGCACTCGAAGAGCTCAGTGTATACACAGCTTAGCTTCACTTACACCCTCTGCTCCATTTGGCATGACTCCATCAGTCAGCTCTGTTTATTTCACCCCTGTGGGCTCAACGTGGTAGCGTCTGCCAAGCTGTCCACCAATAGTTACTTACAAGATTTTCAGCCAGAACTTAGTGACTACTACATGAGTTCCCTGACTTAATTCTTTCCAAAGTTGCTCAGAGTATATGTCCCTGTCTAATAGGATAGCTTTCAAGTCTGCTCGGTACATCTTTCTGATTTTCATCTCTCATGACAAAGAGAAATGTATTGCTGTGTTTATTTTTCTTTCCCTACATTATTATCTTCTATTTAGAAATTTTCATTATTTTCATCCCAAGTTGTAGATGACATCCCTGGAGATTGGGACTTCAGATGGAAGCTAGTTATAGCAAAGAGAATTCTCAAGTGCAATAGATATACCAGTGGCTCAGATTTCAGATCGGTGCTGATCTGAGACCAAGTTTTCTTTAAGACACTCACTATGAAAAATAAAGGGAATACCAAGAACTATGAGAAGTACTAAGATTTAATAGTTGAGGGGGACCAAGGAGCCAATTGGCCTGTTCTGATCCATGTTCTTCAGAAAGTTACTTAACGCTCTGCACCCTGGTTTTCTCATCTACAGACAAGTTGTAATAATAACAGCAGTTGTTTAACAGGGAATTGTAGGGATTAAAGTAGTTATCACTAAGCTCATAGAACAATAAGCACTCAATAAAGACAACATACCATCATTGTTGGATAGTTTGGAGATGTTAACTGTCCTTCATGGGAAGGACTGACCTGTGTTCTGAGACAACATCATCCCTACTATTTTTTATTTGAACATATTTCTGGATGAAATCGTATTGATGATAGATGCGATTAAACATAACCATCACAGCACACTGCTATGAAACATTGCTAAACTGCATAAGGAAATGAGTAAAGCCAAAGAAACTGTGCTGAACTTTTCATATTTGTAGAATATTAAGGGCTGGGTATGTAGCTCAGTGGCATAAGCACCTGTCTGGCAAGCGCAAGGTCCTGAGTTCGATCCCCAGTACCGAAAAAAAGTAAACTATTAATTTAGTCACTCAACAAAATATTTTGAGTGTCCGCCAGATGCCAGACGATGACAATGCTGGAAACACCATGAGGAGCAGGACAGCCCAGTGCACATCCGCAGAGAGGAGACAGTAGAGTTTCTTACATCACTTACCTGATTCTTGTAATCGTCCCAGAAAAGGGTGTGATTATGATTACCTTGTTTTCCAGAGAAAACTCAAGTCTTACAAAGGGAAATGACATTCTTGGCACCACATGACGGGTAAAAACTGAGGCTCTTTTTACTATAACAAGATCATGTACTATATCTAGACCTAGTGGTTCTCCCAGGATATGTACCTCTGCTTTTAAACAGAGTCAGTGGGAAAATAGTCTTGATGAATGTATATAATTCAGTCTTCTGGAACATTAGTATGTGAAAGGAGACTGGGTATAGATTGGATAGTGTTTCCCCAAATAGAATAATGGGCTCAAGATTTTCCCCAGTGTGTCTCTAATCCTCTTGCCCCTTTCCTATGTTGAGTGAAGGATATAAACCAACCATATCTTTATCACCTCTGGGCTCTTCTTGCTACCTGCTTTATGATTTGTTACCTACCTTTTTACTGAATGGGAGACTTTACTGAGCTAATAGGAATCTCAGAGCACACACTGCTCTTCTTTAATTTATTTTTTCTCATTACGTTTGTGGCAGTGTTTCCTAAGGGATCGCTGGATAACAATTTAAAGTGACAAAAGCATTCATTCACAAGGGAAAGGGTCTCTGAAATGACAGGCAAGAGGGTCTATGATTTCATGTACATGCTCTTCCTCAAACCATGGTGCTCATGGTCTTCCTGCTTTAGTTTTACCCTTCTTCCATTAATATCTTGTGCAGCCATAGCCACTGGAATGAGTCATCCTATGAGCTTTTGTGGTGGTATGACAGGTGCCTTTTATACCCAAGTTTCTAACTCCTTACAACACTCCTGATAGGTAGGCATTTGCTGTACAGAAGCCAGACCTGAAATGCATTCATAATGCTATCCTTCCAAAGCCATCCATGATCAAGTGTGTTTGGGAAACATGAAGTATACTTGATTCCTTTGGAAAATTACAATATATAGTTATCCAGTTAAAATTCTAGGAAGTCTTGCTGAAGAGGAAAATGTTTATTTTTGGCTTAACCTTAACCTAGTATTTGGACTTGTTCTCCCTCTTGGTTAAAACTCTTGCTGCAGAACAGAGACAAAGGGCCATGGCTGTGCCTTGGACTGAACAATCAGAAGACCAGGACCACCGCCTGGCTTGGATAAAAGGCAATCCCTTGGAACCAGGGTCACTGTGGCATGACATACTTAACTCAAAAGACAGTCTTAATGGCAGTCTTAGGGGCAGAATGTGGTGTGTGAACAGAAAATATTATTTAAGAGATTTTTGATTCTTAAAAGAGAAAAAGTTCTTTTAAAGGACTCCTCTTAGCTGAACATGCTGGTGTTCCCCTGTAATTCCAGCTACCCAGAAGGCTGAGGCAGGAAGATGACAGGTTTGAGATCAGCCCAGGCACCTTAGTGAAAATCTGTCTCAAAAGCTTAAATAAAAGGGGGCTGGGAAATGTATCTCAGTGGTAGAGTACTTGCATAGTATACATAAGGTCCTGGGTTTAGTCCTCAGTACTTCAAGCAAACGAACATCACATAAATAGATGCATCAAAAGATTCTTTTGTGGACAGAGAGTACTGTGTAGTTACAGTGTGATAAGTTGGCGGGTAGAAACTGCAACTAAAAAGATAACAATCGAGTTATAATTTTTATACAGCTATAATCGAATCATTTTCTATCTTCCATAGAAAGACCAATGATACAGGTTGACTCATTTTCCTCAGCTCATGGGGCTTTTGGTGCTAAAGTTGGATGAGTTCTTAGAAAACCAAGACAGTAGATCCTGTTACATCTAGTAAAAACTGATTATTTTCTACTTCATCCATGTGATTCTAGCGTAGTTAGGTAGTTTGTTTGGTATGGCAAGATTCACTGCATTACAGAGGTAATTGATGATATAGTTTTGATGTAGAATAAAATATTCTTGTGTGTTGGATGTTATTGATATATTTGGGGATCTATCTGGGACATATCAAATGTTTATTCTTAGCAAGTCAGAGCAGTAGGCAGTGTAATTAATCTGATATTAGCCCATGTAGGAATATAGGTCTGGCTTAAGGACACCTGTGACAATTCTGTGGCTGACAAGACAGACCTACTTGGGAGGCAGAAAGCAGTAAGACTTAAGGTTGTAGCTGCCTACAGCAAGTAATAAACCATAGAAGTCTATGATGTAAGTTTAGGGAGATTGAGAGCTTACATCAAGCTACCTGTAGGGATCTTGGCCCCAGACTGGAATGCAGGGCAAAGCTTCAGTTCTTAGCTAGTAGAACTGAAAGGAGCAAAAGAGGGTCAGATCACAAGGTGGAGGCGAATGCAAGAGACCCATTGTCAGAACAGGATCTCACAGAGAAGTGAAAGGCAGTATGTGGACCACAGCACAGCAGGGCTTCCAAGTTTGGTGCTGGTCCCGCAGCAAGATATTTTCCAATATACAAACCATTAGGCCACCTCTCAGGACCTCCTGACAGCCAACAGATCAAGGACCTGAAGCCCTTTATATACTTTCTGCCTGAGAAGAGCAAGACCATCAGAATCAGTCAGGAAAGACAAAGAAAGAGGAAATGAGGCCGACTAATTACAGACTGCAGCAGCTGCCCAGTCAGTGCCTGACAACCTCGGGGTCCTGGGAGTGGATAAGCAGAGAGACCAACCCCACAGTCGCAGGACCGTTCTACCCACTTGGTTTGTGAAGTCTGTACAGGGAATAGCCATAAAATATTGCATCAGCACAAAACCCCTAAAGCTCTCCATCAGAGGTGAGCCAGAGGACGGACATTTGGTGAGAGTGGGATTCCTGGTGGGACAAGGACTTGGTGATCATATAACTCTGGCATAGAGCTCCAAATCCTCTGACAGGGTGAGGGCAGATGTCAAGTGGTTGGGCTTATCCGTAAGAAAATGAGGAGATGCAGGGACTTGGCAAAGCGGTCACCCTCATTCTTTCTCAAGCAGGACCTCTTTTACTAAGGAGAGTGCAATCTGGTTATCTTCCAGTTAACAACAAAAAATAAGGAAGCTATGCTTTTGAAAATTCCAATTTTGAGACTTACAGTCCTGAATATCTTCTGAACCAACATAAAAATGCCTGATTTAAAGAAGACTGTATTGAATTACGATGCTAAAACCATTCCACCACACTCTAAAATCTTGCAAGACAAAAAATCTTTCTAAAGTTCCTGTTAATGTATGGGTTTACACATATATAGATTATATGGAATATTTTTAGCAGTGACATCTTATAGAGCATTTCCAATGACTAGAGAGGAAATAGAGAGATTAATCACTTTATAAATACTAATTATTGTGACCCTTACGTTATTGAACAATCCATTCTTAAAAAGTAATAAAAATGTCTGGGTCTTACATTGGTATGCTTCAGCTAGTGGCTGTTTATTATTCCCTGGTTTAACTATGCACTGATTTATATCCTTACAGTGCTTACAAGTATTTCCTTGAGAATCAAGTTTCAGTTTTAATACTCTACAGTGAGTTCTTTGAGAAGGAAGCACCAGAAACAAAGAAGTTATATAATTTTCCAGAAGTAACTTTGTAGATTTAGCTCTAAGTGTGATTTCCTTTGGTATCAATTTCCTTAAGATCTTCTTTCACCATCCAGACTTACCGTTATGTAGAAGTTCCACACTGGGGTTACTTTTACTTCTCTGATAATGGAAATAATCCCTGGACTTCACTGTGTCTTTGACCCTGTTCATATACTTTCTCTGGATTATTTCCTTTCTGTCCGCTACCTCAAATAACATCTCTAACTTGAAGACACTGAACTTGTAGGTGTACCTCAATGCTGTGGTTTGAATGTATCTCTCATGGATTGGAAACTTAATCTCTAAATCATATGTTCATGGTTTTTTGAAGTGAGGCCTTTGAGAGGTACTTAGGATTTGATGAGGTCGTGAGAGTTATTTCCATAATGATATTAGTGGCTTTATGAAAGCAAAAGAGCTCTGGAATAATGAATGTTCTTACTCTGCCTCACCAAATGTGGCCCTCCATCATGTTCAGGTGCACGAACATGAAGGTCCTCACTAGACACTGAGAAAAGCTGTGGTCATGCTCTGAGACTTCCCAGCCTCCAAATGTGTGAGCCAAATAAACGTCTACTCTTCATAAAAGATCCACTCTCTGTTATTTTTTTTAGTATCACCAAAAATACAATAAAACACAGACTTTCCCTGCATTCTCAAATGCCTTCTGGACAACATCCCTCAAAAGTTTCATAAGCACTTCAAACAGATGATGTCTTGGTTACTTTTCTCTCATTACTGAGACAAAATATGCAACACCCAATATTAAGGAAGGGAAGATTTATTGAGCTTACAACTTGTGGAGGTTTCAGTCCATATCCGCTGGCTCCGAGGCAGAGTGGCACATGGCAGAGGGCAACAGTTCACAGAAGTGGAAGACAGCAAAAGCAGCAAGAGCAAAAGGGAGGAGCGGTGGTGAGCAGCCTCTTTCTCTCTCTTACATATGCAAAGTATCCACCTCAGGGCGGGTGTAGCGCTCACGCCCAGCATTGGACTATGAATCAATCATAAACTCTAGAAGCCCGCCCCATGACTGCATGAGGCTTTGGGGGACATCCAGACATAAATTATAACAGACGATCAGCTGGTCATTGCCTTTTCCTCTCTTATTCTTTATTTCAGGATATGGCATGACAACCGATTAGCTCGTCAGGCCAGATATTTACAAAGAGCCGTAGACTTTGCTCTTGTTGCAGAATCACTCTCAAGCCTTTCTCACAGTCCACAGTGAAGGTCTGAGGAGAGGTCCTGACGCAGCTCCGATACTGGTGCTCTTGCTTTGCTGGCGTGCCCTCTGGTGCCTTACAGAGAGCCTAAGTGGGTATCGTACCTCTCTGCCCCTCTCTTAACCAGATATGAATTCAGCAGGCTCAGGACTCTGAGATCAGCTACCAAACTGCATTCCACAGTTATTTCTATATTTAACTATAAATGTATTTCTTGGTCAAGTTGATAATTTTGACTTTTCCAAAAGATCCTTTAGGCTGTCACTTTTTCACATACATCCAGAATGTATTAATCCAATCTAGGCTAAGGCTGGTAGGTCAGTAACCTATATGGACAAATTGTTAGTGTGTGTATAACTATCTTTTACAAAATGACATATGCACTTTAAGACTAGACAACTCCTGAATGTCGCTGTTTACCAGGCACTGGGCTGTGACTTCAGAGGCTCCGCATCTGCTGAACAGCAGCAGTCCAGGTGGATCCCTGATGCTCATGCTCAGAGAATAACTGTGATATTTGCATAGACAAGTCAGAAAGAGGCTCCCTTTCTGCAATCCTGAGAAGTAAGGCTCTCTGCTAAGCAAACACGTTGTTTGAGATGTGATTCTTTAGTGGCCTCTGTCGATTATAAGAGAATTACGAAGGCTTGATTTGTATAGTGTCGTTATGAGGTCATACTAACTCATCTCTAAGGCTCTGCTGAACAAGAGCTGAGTCACGCACTGAATGGGGGAATGTGGAAACACCTACTACATATATGGTCCTGGGATCTTACTGTGGAACCATTGCTGAGTGTCAGGTCATTTCCAAGGGATTTGTGTTCTTCAGTGCCCACCCCAAGTGTTATATTGCTATCATGAAACAAAAGGTCTGAGAATCCTTTCTAGCATTTTTGTATGAAAGTTAAATTAAACTCTGTAGAATGTCTGCTTCATTTTAGAGTCTGACCTTTTGTACTAACTAGTATGTATCATCATTGCTGCAGTCATTTCACAGCTATCTAGGGAAATATTTAACTTCTGATATTTTTTGATTGAATGAATGAAAAACTGAAGGTTACACTTACTAAGGCTAAGTTTGGGTTTCCTTTGACAGTCTTGCTTGGATCATAACACTTGCATCCAGCTGAGGAAGCAATGTCTACATTTTTCATACATTCTACGACTTTCTCCTTTTTATCTCAATGACCTTCTTCCTACTGACATTTGACTATACGACAACGTCCTCCCTGACCCCAACTGTACCTCTGTTGCCCATTTACCATATTATGTTTGTGAGGAGTGAGAAGGTCGTGGGCCCAGAGAATAGAGATTCAGGGATAGGACCATATCAGGTGAGTCTGGAGGTGTCACAGTAGCTTGATCATGAGTACCTTGTTGGCTGTGTGAAGAATTTTAATCTTTACACTAAAAGCTATAAGGACATTTTAAGGGTCTTCAGAGGATGAAGTGACAGCTGATGTGGATTTTATTTTACTTTATTTTTTTATATTTTGGTACCAGGAATCAAACTCAGGACCTTGCGCTTGCCAGGCGGGCACTTATGCCACTGAGCTGTATCCCCAGCCCCTGGTGTGGGTTTTAAAAAGGCCACTCCAGCTTCAGTGTAAAGAAGACAAGTGACCGGAGCAGGAGTGGGTTGGGGGGCAGATAGAGGCCAAGGCTGTAGTCAGGACAAGAGAATGACAGTGACTTCATGGAGATGGTGACAGCAGAGGTGGGCCGTGTATTAGAAGTGAGCAGAACTTGGGGCTTGTTTCATGAGGGTTCATAAAGCAGAGAGAAGAACTGAGGATGATTCCAAGATTTTTACATGCAACAATGGAAGGTATGGAGGTATGGCTGCTGAGAGACAACAAGAGGAGGAGTGGGTTTCAGTAGGAGTGAGAGCCGCCTTAGATTTCCCTGCCCCATTCACTCCCCCACCCTGCCTGGGATGTTCTAAGCACCGCCACTGCTCCATTCCAGCCAGCTTCATGGTTTCCTTTACCATTGCTATGTAAATGACTTCAAGTTGATTTTGCTAACCAAGAGTTCTCATGGGAAGCCAGAATCAGATCTCCAACTGCCTTTCAGATATCTCCACATGGATGTTACACCAGGAAATGCAGCACATCCAAACTTAACTGTGTTATATTTTCTGTCAAATCTGTTTCTTTTCCTGTGTTTATTTTTATTCCTCTCTTCACAAAATCCCAGTTACTCTCATTGTGTGTGCAAAAGCTCCTGACCATTTTGGCACCAGGAACAGTTTTCATGTAAGACAAATTTTGCTCAGACTGGGGTAGGAGATAGTTTGGGATGGACTCAGGGGAGCAAGTTTGCAGTGGGGCTCAGCCACAGTGCCTCTGTTAGCTCTGGTCTTCTCTCTGTAAATTGTTTTTATATATTTTCGGTTGGCAAACTACCACGTGACATGAGTTAAATTGGAACTTCCTTGACAAATTCACCCTCCTCTGTTCTGTCTGTGGGAGAGCCATCTCCAGGGCATTGGAATCATCCACAGCTCTTGGGGGGCTCTTAGCTCTTCCATAGATCACCATTAATTGCCAATTATTTCTTCCCACAAGCACTGAATGTTTTTGAAAACTGTGAAAGAACTGGTCTCTTCATGGTCAAAATTCTTGAAGTATTTGTCTATGCTCCTGGTGTTCACTTTCCCTTCTGTTCATTTCCAACATAATATAACCTCTGTCCCCCAAACTTTACTGAAGCTCTTCTCATCACAGTCACCAACTACGCCCTTCATGCTAAATGTACTAGATTTGTCTCAGTCGTCACCCTAACTTTTGGCGACTTTGCTCTCTAGGCCACTCCCCTTAGCTTCTGCTGCACTTCAACTCTCAGCCTGCTTCATTGCACACTTCCTCTAAGGCCTCTTTCTCTGTTCTCTTTTTAAAAATGTGTCTGTTCTTCAGAGTTCTGAGTCTTTCTGTCTCCTCCCTGTATATTCCCCTGTGAGCAATCTTATCACTGCCCCTGACATTTGTCACCACTTCCCTGCCAATGACCACTGACTCTAGTCTCCAGCCCTGTCACCCACTTGAGCTGTCCAGACATGTATCTCAGCCTGGCAAGGTGACATATCTGTTATCCAGCACTGTGGGAGGCTGAGCTAGGAGAATGGAAAGTTGGAGCATAGCCTGGGCTACTTAGCAAGACCTGGTCTCAGAACAAAAACCAGAAAAGGGCTGGGAATGTAGCTCAATGCAAAAACCCTGGATTCAATCCTCAGTTTAAAAAAAAGTGCATATGTGTCTCTTGATGTCTTGTTATGGATATTGGATAGGCACATCAGTGTTAACTTTTCTGAAATGGTATTTACAAAATTTGCAGAGTCTCTTACCTTCCCCAGGTTAGTACTATAGGCTACCCTTCTGCTCATGCCTAAAGCATAGATATCAGTCTGAGTCCTCTTTCTTCCTTATCTTTTAAAGTATATCAAAGTTCTGCCAACTCTACATCTGAAATATTTCTTAAATCCACCCACTGTCTCCCCTGCCTTTTGCTTGTCCATATTTCAATCCATAATAATAGCTCCCATACGTTTCTCCATATTTTCTAAGTGGGCTCCTTACTTCCATGCAGGACTCTCTCTAATCTGTTTTCCAGGCTGCAGGATACCTCTTCCTTTCCCAATTTTTACACACCACTCCAAATTTTCCTGTGAATGTCAACAAAACTTCGGATCTCTTTCACATGGTTTTTAGGGCTCTCTGTGGTCAGCCCTTGTCTTAGTCCCTTTTCTTATCATTGGGACACAATACCAACACCCAGAAGTAAAAGGAGGAAAGTTTTTTTTGTTTTTTTTTTTTTTGTTTTTTTTTTTAAAAGGAGGAAAGTTTTGTCCTGGCTCACAGATTTCAGCGGTTTGAATTCATGGCTCCCTGGTTTCAAGGAAGGGAGGCATGGCAGACAGGCATAGCAGAGGAGAATTGCTCACGGCACGGCTGCAGGGAAGTGGAGAGAGACAGCAAGGGTGGAGGAGGGAGAGATGTCACACCCTCGTAGACACCTCCTCTAACCAGGTTCCACCTCCCAGCCTCACATTCATAAACTCATAGTGGTGTACTCCACCGATGAGTACCATGCGCCCATGATCCAGTCACTTCTAAAAGCCTCACTTATGTGCGCATAAGGCTGTAGGGTAGACGTCTATGTATAATCCATAACAACCCTCAAGCCCTATCATTGCCAGTCTTCGCCAGTCTGCTGTGCATCTTTAAATTCCCACACTGCTTTTACTCTCCACCTGAGGACTTGGATCATCACCACCACGAATCTGCCCCTCTCTGGACAAGCTCTCCTCTTTTATGATCTCTGCAAATTTCCTCTACAATTTATTTATTCAACATACTTTTTGAACACTTAACTGTGGTCCAGACATTATTGCAGTTCCTCAAAGGAAAGTAGGGAGGAAAAGCGGGCCTGTGGCCGAACCCTTGAGACTCAAAGCTGGCTCTATGGAAAGACAAATGCTCTTAGGCCACTGCAGACCTTCATGACGTGGAAATCCTAGCTACAGGAGCCTCGATGACAGCATCACACTAAGGAAGCAAGCAAGGAGCTCCCTAGAAGCAGTATACTTAGTGTTAGACCTGAGACAGAAAAGTGGAAGGTAAGAAGCCAGGGGGGTTAAGAAGGACTACAAAATGTGAGTCATCCTGATCATGCCCACTTCTCTATTTTCCTCACTGCCCTTTGTAACTCTTGTGGTGTATGTCTTAACTACTTGCATCCTTTAAATAAATTCTTCGGCCGATTCCTGCTGTACTCCACCCTGCATGCTGACCGTTTTATCCTGCACTTCACCGACCATTTTCATGTGAGCATTATGAGGCCTGTACAAGGCCCACCTGCTCCCCTTACTCAAGTCTCTCCTTGAGATGAAAATGAAGAGACTCATCCTATGCGACAGCTACGTTATCACCCATCTCTTGACCAGAGCTGTCAGCCACCTTGTTGCTAGTAGTGATGCCCAGATGTCCCTTTTTTATCCTTCTTCTGTGCAATTTTCCAATGGTCCATTTGTGTGTTCTTATATTTAAATTGTGCGCAGTATTTTGTCCAAAGCATCTAAAGAATGGACCACCCATGATATTGTCTCATCATATAACGCAATATAATAGAATACATATCATGTTTATGAAGCCTGATAGGTTTCAGATTTCTGGTAGACATCGGGATTACCATAATAGCATGATTTGAGCATTCTAGATGTTTTGTACTTTAGTTCAAGCCATAACAATATTTCTTATACACAGTAAAAATCAATAACCAACTAATCCCACCCCACAAATCTCTCACCTTTCTACTTTCAAAGGGACATTATATTACAAAATGTAGTTCACTTAGGGCTTTAGATAGCCCTCCCGCTCTAAAAAATGGTCCTCATTTTAAAAGGTTTTAATAAAATGAGAGGTACCCTAGGGTAAGTTTACGGTCATGCCACCACCCACCTTTTGCAGGGCAGAAGAGAGGGTGGCCTTACCTGTGATATTTGGTGGCTGCAGGTGACTGCTTTACATAAAGAAGGTCATTATGTCCCTCAGTCACTACAGCCTGAAGGTTCAGCAGCAGTGCTAGTACTTATATGTAGAGGATAGCTAATTACCTCATTTAATTCTTTAGTTGAAGCATTTTCCTATCCAATTGCAAATAATCTTTTTTTTTCCTCTGGCAGCCACTCTCTGAAGAGACCAACAATAACACATTCGAGAAAAGAGCTGCAGTCGGAGGCCAGGAAGAGACAATGTGAAGCTGAGACGGGACAGCCAGCTAAAAGTCAGTGTCCGAGCTCCCGGGTAATTGCTTTCCCACTCTGTTCAAGGGAGCTCTTAGCCAAGGCAGATGGAGACTTCCATTTCATTCCTTGTATGGAAGAAGGCATAATAATATGTAATTGTTTATCCCATAAAGTCACTCATGCTTCTCTAACAATGGCTGAATTCAGGGCATTTGGGAATCATTATCGTGAGTCGTTTGGAGTAGAATATGAGTAGTTATTCCATTGGCCAGAGGCAAACAAGAAGAATCTGAACACAAGGTTGCTTTTTCAATTTTTGTTTCAGGAAGAAAAACAGTCAACATCTGAGTTTTTTTATCACAGAAACTTTTGACATAACCCTGGACACAGGACCTTGAGTGTATCCATGAACTCTGAAGTTTAGAACACTTTCCCCAGCTTTGACATCTGTACAGATAACATAAATGGTCAGTAAAGACAAATTTTGGAAAGATAAATTAATAATTGCAGGATGTAGATGCTTTTACATACTATCTGACACTCGATAACACAAAATATCTGGAAATGTCAGGAAAGACTTATGCATTCTGAGAGAGATTCTATGCTTATTGTGCGTTAACATTTCCAATATACATTTGAAAGTTTAAGGGCAGCGTTACCAATTATGAGATCTGATTAGAGAAGTGAGTGGGCATGTGCAGAACCAAAATCTGGCTGTTATCCTACTAAGCACAATGCCCTAGTGTCATCTAGGCTATATATATATATATATATATATATATATATATATATATAGACTACAGTAACAGAACTACTGTTTAAAATGCTGAATAACAGATAACAACTAATAATTGTTATTTTTAAAGGGATATTGTGAACAGACCCAAGGTAAATTTTTAATCATATGGACAAATTATAAAGCCTAAATAATTCAAGGATAAATATTATTAACTGTTTGATTTGTCCAGTTTTTCAGCTATACTGAGGCATTATGACACCATTTTCCTGGGGTAAGAGTAGGTATTAAAGAATCATCAATATAAAAAGGCAATCATAATGTAATTCCACTTCTGATATTGATTTCAGTCAGTGATCCTATTCAGAAGAGTAATACTCTTTCACTTTACTCTAAATGATTTGGTACTATATTGTCAAAAAAGATATAGTATGTAAAGATATGCTCTTGGGACTCTAGTTTTATTGGAAAAATTAGAGAAAATGTGTTAAATGTGGCTTCTGCTCCAGTTAATCCTTAAAATGAGATGCCAGTGCTAGTATTTATCAGGCATGTATTAGCATATCATCAGGCACAGTGCTCATATATTTCACATTCTCTCCATCCTTGTAAGGCAGATATTTACCACTGAAGAGACTAAGGCTCAGAGAGGTTTTCTAGCTTCTTGTGGTCACAAAATCAGTAAAGTAGAGACACCAGATCCAAATTGCAGCCTTTCTAACTCCAAAGACCCTTCTCTTTCTAATCAGGCCATAGTTATAACATTCTATGATGGTAGATTGTATTATTTCTCAAAATCATTCAATTCCCCTTTTTCTTACAAGTAGGTAATGCATCCTGGCTCACTGACTTTGGCCATGGCCCACGAGCTGCTTTGACCCTTGCAGTGTGAGTGAATGTGATCAACACCGCATTCTTTAAGAGGCAGCGTAGAGTTTTATCACTCACTTGCTCTTTTCCTCCTGCCACGCCATGGTCCAGTGGGGCAGCTCCTTCCAGTGGGCCACATAACATGAAGGCAGGTGGGGCAGAGTGGTGCTTCCACAGTGCTGACCTGTGAAGAAGTGCATGTTAGCTTTCTATTGCTATATAAAAATACCACACACTCAGCTAAGACCAACACAAATTTGTGACTTCATGGCATTTGTAGGCAAAAATAAATACACGATATCATGTCTGGACACAGGGCTGTTGGATTATCCATTCAGGAGATTCAATGGGCTAAAATCAAGGTTTTAGCTACTCTCTTCTGGGACCTGAGGTTCTTTTCTGAGCTCACTGGTTAGTGACAAAATTTATCTCTTTGTGGTTGTAGGACTACAGTCCCATTTTCTTGTTAATTGCTGGTCAGACATCATAGATTATTTTTGCCTTCTTTTGGAACATTATAAATGTAATCTGACTTTGTTCTCTTAATACTATGTCTATGAGTTTCATGCCTTTTGCTGTTGTATGCAATTTTCGTTCGTTAGTTGTATAATATTCCATTGTTCATATATTCTACATTTTGCTTCTTCATTCTCCTACTGTTGCTGATTTGGTTACTTTCCAGTTTGCAGTTATCACAAAGAACTCTCCCTGCAGTTTTTGTAAAACTCCTTCTCACACTCCTTCACCCACCCTTTCTCTGTCTCTCTGACATCTTTGCATCCTAGAGCTGGTTTTCTCTCCCTCTAAATAATGAAATTTTAAGTTAATCACTGTCAATAAATTTTAACATTAATCTTTAAGAAATCTTTCTCTCTTGCAAATGGGAAGAAGACCAAGAGAAGAGGGGAAAGGGTGTGAGAAGAATTAAGATGTGTCATTTACACAGACTAATTACCCATGATCAATGTATTCATTATGTACCACAAACACATACCACAAAAAAGAAACCCTTTCTCAGAGATGATTCGGAAACTACACTGAAGTGGATTTAGACTAAGGAGGAAACTGAAAGAGGAGCAAAACAGCCAAGATGAGATTTTATAACCCTGGTTTATCTTAGGGCAGAAATTCAACATAAGAAAGACAAGTTTATTTCAGCCACTGCTCTGAGCAGAGCCACTCAGTGTAGCAGGAAATTGTGCAGGTTTTGTGGGACCACTTAGAGGTCTGATTCTATCCCTACCTTTTTCTAGCTTGGTGAACCACTATCTCCCTGAGTTTCATTTCCCTCACCTGCCCTGAGGACAGTGGTAATTGCCCACTGGAATGAATAGCTTCCTTCCCACACATTTACTCCTATGCAAAGAACAATAGCATCTTGCGGTGTAATATTCCTGGGTTATCTTTGGAAAGCATAAGCCCAGCAATTAAAAGATATTGAGGATCATAATGAAGAATGCTTCTTCTTAGTCTTAAAATAAAGAAACAGAATAAAATCCTAAAGGATTTCCTCAGCCCATTGAACCAGTTATTTCTTAGCTACTTTTTTATTTCAGTAATTCACTCAACTTTCCACCCTTACAGGTCACCTATTATGAGGGGTATGAGGTAAGCCACAATAAATAAGAAAGTTCCAGTTCTCTATGGGACAGCAGTATAGTGGGAATCAGAGGCATGCTGACAAATATCACAGCCATGTGATGAGGCCTACAACTATCAACAATCAAAATACATTTAGGAATGCAGAAAAGGACACTGTTAAATGTACTTAAGAGGTTTCAAAAAAAAATAAAAATAGTAAAAGGTGAAAATTTACTTAAAAATTAAAAGAATAAGCAGAAATTCAAGAACTGAGTGAATAAGAAAGACAATTCCAGGTAAAGGACTAGAATGTGTGGGAGATACAATGGTACAATTGCCTGAGGTGTTCAAGGAAAAGTGAGCAGTCTTACAACTCTGGTATAAAGCATGTGGAATGGCCTGGTCTGCGAGGACCAACCCAACACTTTACTATATTGCTCAAGTAAAGTTTAGTGCCCTAGCCTGCTGAGGTGAAGAGAAGAGCTATCTTTTTTTTAAAAGGGAAAAAACAATAAAAGCAAGGATACAAGATGATAGGAAATTAATGGTTAATATATTGACTATCATTATCTTCAAAGTATCACTCAGATTATAAGATACAGGCATACAAGGTTGATCAAACAACGTAAGTACAATCCCTTCCAAGAAGAGCCATCTTAACATAGCCAACATAATATCTCAAAACAAGGAGATCAGAGCACATATTTACAAGGCTGGGATCTAGGTTCAAGTGGCTAAAAACCCTATTGATGCAGGGATCTGATCTATTGCAAAGTTCATGACAAATAGCTTGAAACTGGTGGAAAGAGAGAAGACTTTTAAGTGAGTTGTGATAAGTTGCTAGTTACTGGAGCTATTTGCCCAACTAAGTGGCCCATTTTTCTGAAAAGGGGCTATGCATCCACATGAACAATTGGTTATTCAAATAAACTATTCTTTGTGAAGTTCCCAAATCAGACAGTGAAGTTATTTATTGGCTTATTAGGGTCTCATCTTCTTGAGCAAGGCTTTCTTTCACAAAATAATAAATGTAAGTTACTTTGACCTAAGTGGTCTCAGTTCTTCATTTTAACAGATAAGCTCTGTGGATGTAGGTGGTCTCTCTTCTCAAACTTATAGGATCAGATTGGACTTCAGGAAACTCAATTTGCTAGTCATGGGGAAAGGGAATTGGAGAGAACAAGGTAAGGAGGTTGGTTAGTATACTGTCAACAACGGTCTAAGCAAGAACTGACAAATACCTGAATTGAAGCTATAATAGTGGTCACACAGAGGAGTAAAGTAGACAGGAATGATATTAAAGAAGTACAAATAATAGACTACAGTTCTTTATTTCAATGTAGGTCTTGAGAGAGAGGAGGGCTCATTCTACACAGTCTCACTCTGTGTCAAGCATACAATAAGAATTTAAAAATGTAACCCCTATCCAGAAGTAGACCAGCTCAAGAAAGAGAATCATCAAAAGATTATAAGGAAAATGCTAAATATGATTACAAGTAAAATCCTAAGGCACACATATATAGAGAAATGCAGGTGGATTTAGTCTACAGATGAAGCTTCCTTGACCCAGTCTTAAAATTTAAAGATGGTAGTTGGTGACAGCACAAAGCCTTGAAGGTTTATGCTCATGTTTTAGGCTTAGGAGTATAAATGAATAATGGGGTTATTAATAAAACTGGAGACCGTGTCAGGAGAAATAAATCTAGCTGGGAAACAGGAGATGGAATAGGGAAAGGTCACAATAAGTTAAATTGGGACATTTCGAACTTGAGAAGCCTGTGAAATTTCCAAATGTGGGTATCCAGTAGCCAACAGAAAATATAAATCAATAGCTCTGGAGGGAGGCTGGACTGGCAAACGGTTCGGAGACCAGCATACCACAGGCCATAGAGGTAATTAACATAGACAGGGCCATCCAGCAGGGATGGGCAGTGTAAAGATGGAATTCAGAGACACCCAAGAATAGACAGAGGAGAGGGAGGCTGTAAATGAAATGAAAAGGAATTGTTTGAATGGAAGGAGATCTTGAAAGGAATGATGCCTCCAGACTAAAGAATGAATAGCTGCATGCTAAAGAGAAGGTACAGTAGCACAGGGTCGGGCTAGATCACGTACCATGTTCTCCCTAGACTGATCTGATACTTGGTGATTATGTGAGACTGTGCTAGACAGTGTCAAAGCACACAACTCATTATGAGAGGGCTGCCCTGGTATGGCTTGGAAAGGGGACTTCCAGTGAGTGGACACTTAGAGCAGGGCTTCCATGTGTGACTTGGGAGATTGAATGGGGAGAGTAAATCCTCAGGAGAACTCCACTTTTATTGACTCACAGAGGTAAAGAAAGCATTACACAACATGTTGAAGAAATAGAAAGAGTGTTTGCCACTGAAAGAGAGTGTTTCAGAGGACTCTGGATTGAAAAGAATGGCGTTAAAGACAAGAAGAGACCCAGCTGGAAGTGCGTGACCTTACCAGAGAGGCTTGGGTGCATGTCCGTGTCCGTGGAACACAAGCGCATGAGTAAAAATGGATTTATTAACGGTCCCAAATAAAACCTTATGAAAGGCTCTAACATGAACTGTTCTGATTCCCCTCCTCCATAGTGGAAGCCAGCATGTGTGATGGGGGCTGTATTTGATGCAGATTTCATGGGATCGATGAGGTGAACTGTATTTTTGACTCTCATTTGTGTGGCAGTAGACTGAAGATGGGACAGAATTCAGAGTGGAGAGGGAAAGAGGCGTCAGTAGATGAGAAGGACACTGGTCACTCTTCATTTACTCCCTCAGCCTCACTCTACCATCTCCCTGTCCTTTTCTGCCTTCCGTGTGCCTCAGAAAACTGACCCCTGTAGGTTGCATCACCTAAATTCTTTATTGTTTTGCTTTTAATTAGGTCCAGCCAATAGCAGGCACTGGCAAGCGCATAGAGGGGAAAGGAGAGAGTGCTTGCATTACCCCTCCGCTTATCCATTGCCTTCTGTCATGCCAGCGTGGTTGAATTCCTCTAAAGACCGCAGTGCTTCCACAGTTCAAGCTACCTCCTGGCTCCAGTGACAGCTTCTTTACCTTTAAACCTAGAGATAAGCACAATTTCTCAGTTATTTGTGCTCTGCCATACTTTGGCCTTCTAACCCAGGCAATACCTCTATGAAATAGACTCTCATATGTCTCATTCTTAAGTCTGTTGCATGTATCACCCTTTCCTGAGCTGTCCCTGATGATAGAGAAGGAAGACCAAACAGATTATTAAACATGACAGAGAACAGAAAATAGTATTAAAGTTTGACCGGAGAGAATCAGGGATTTAAAAAGCCAGCAAAGTAAGACCAAGGATGGATGAATCATAGAGTCATATGAGGAGTTTCTATGTGTTAGGTCCTCTGGTAAGAACTTTGTATGTATCACACTTAAACTCCACTAAAACCCCCTAAGTGATATGATAACTACTTAATTTTAGAGTTCAGGGAACTATGATAGAGTGTTTAAGTAATTTCTTGTGGTCACTAGTAATTACAAGAGCTGAAATTCTCATTCAGATAATGAATTATTTTCTTATCTCACTGAGTTGTCTATAGTTGGCTGGCTCTGAGGCAGAGTGGGACATGGCAGGGGGGCATTGCAGAGGAGTTCACTGCACATAGTTCACTGCACACAGAAGACAGAAAACTCAACAAGGGACCCTAACAGCATCTTTCTGCCCATTTATCTTATCCAGACTAGTTAGGGAGGGCAGCACTCACACCCTTAATGCTAGCACCCTTGAGCTTAGCATTGCACCATGAATCCATTCCAGCATCAGAACTCTAAATCCAGCTGCCTCTATGACTGTGTGAGGCTTTCAGAGTACATCTAGACACAAGCCATAAGTATCCATATGCAGTAGAATGGAACTAAGTTCCTATCTCTCATCATATAAAAAAAGCAATTCAAAAAAATTAAAGACTTAAATGTAATGTGTGAAAGTATACATCTACTAAAAGAAAATGTTGGAAACACTTGAACACATCAGTATAGAACATAAAAACTTGATTTTTGGGTAGGATCCAAAAAGCACAGGCAACAAAGGCAAAAATAGTCAAGTGATAGTATATCAAACTGAGATGTTTTTGCATTGCAAGCAGTCAATAGGGTGAAGAGAACCTGCAGAATGGGATAAAATATTGGCTATTCATATGATGAAGAATTACTATCCAGAATATATAAGCATTTCCAAAAGCTGAACTACAAGTGAGCAAACAACCTGACATAAAAAAAAGTAGACATACAAATGGCCAACATGTATGTGAAAAACCGCTCCACCCAACTAATCATCAGGAAAATGGAAATAAAAACCATACTGAAATATCACCTCACACAGATAAAATGTTTAGAAGAAATTCTGGAGAGGATGCAGAAAAGGAAACTCTTATGTTCTGTCAGTGGGATTATAAATTATTACTGCCGTTATGAAAAGCAGTATGGATATTTCTCAGAAAACTAAAAATAGAGGGCTGGGGATATAGCTCAGTGGAATAAGCACCTGCCTGGCAAACACAAGGTCCTGAGTTCAATCCCTGGTACTGCAAAAAAAGAAAAGAAAAAGAAAACTAAAAATAGAACAACGGTATGATCCAACAGTCTGACCACTGGCTATATATCCAAATGAAGTGAAGTCAGTACGTCTGAGAAAGCTGCCCTCCACACTTACGGCAGCTCCATTTACAGTAGCCAAGACATGGAATCAACGGAGAGGTTTATCAAAGATCAATGGATAAAGAAAACATGCTTTTCCCCCATATACCCAGGGGAATATTTTTCAGCCATAAAAAGAATGAAATCCTCTCATTCGTGACAGCAAGAAAGGAGGAACTTGTGTGAAATAAGCAAGGCATGTAAATACAAATAGTGCAAGTGTTTATACACACGTGGAAGCTATACAGTTAATTTCGTGGACGTGGAGAGACTAATGGTCACCCAAGACTAGGAAGGGAAGGAGGCTGGGAGAGTATTAACCAGCTTTCTCATTGCTCAGCGCAGTACCTGACACCGCCCACTTACAGGAGGATGGGTTTAACTTAGCTCATGATTTCCACGATTCAGCCCATGGCCAGGTGACTCCAGAGTTGGAATATTGCAGCAGAGCGGTGAGGCAGAGCAAAGAGACAGCACTGGGTTTGTCGTGGCCGGAAGCAGGGAAGGAAGGCACGTCAGAAAGGAAGGGTCCAGGAGCCAAATGTAGTATCTAAGGTCACACATCCATGGCCCACCCACACACAACAGAAGTGTGCTTTACCACTACCATGAGTGGCTCCAGGCCAATAAAGTACACACTCTGCCTTAACTGTCACAGTGGAATAAAGGAAGTCAGACAATGGGAACCAAAGTATAGTTAGATAGGAGGAAGAAGTTAGTATTCTAGAGCACAGTAGGATGGCTACTGTTTACAGCAATTTGCTATATATTTTAAATAGAACTAGAAGAGAAAGCTTTGAAGATTCTCAGCACAAAGAAATTATAAATATTTAAGGAGATGGAAATACCAATTTTCTTGATTTGATCATTATATATTGCATGCATTATCACACTGTACTCCATAAATATATATCACAATTGTATGGTGATTCAAAATTTAAAATATATCTTAAAAGGAAGCCCATGTGAAAAAAATAGGAGGCCACATTGCATGTCTTTTTCTAACTTGACACACTATAGAATCCTTAATGTATGTACAAATAACATTCCAGAGAAAATACAAACCCTCAAAAGCTAAATGGACCAGTATAATTTTTACATAATATTTATAAAGTGACAAACTATAAAGAATCTATTTACTTGCCATGCAAATCTTTGGAGTTCTTTTTTATTTTACTTTTTTTTTGGTAGTAGGAATCAAACTTAGGACCTCATGCCTTTCAGGCCACTGAGCTATATCCCTGGCCCTGGAGTTCTTTTTAAAAATAGTATTTTAAAACATTTTAACTATTTTCTGATTTTTATACTGGGAAATTAAATTGTGGCTTTTTGAAATACAAAACAAATTCCAAAATTTCTTTGAGGGATGATGTAATCTTTCTAGTGAAATGTTTTCTTAAAATAAAACATGATCCTATGGTGATTATGCCAGTCACCAAACTGGAAGCTCTATTCAAATTCATAGCTATATCTAGTAAATGAGTCTAAAAACCATGATATTTAATCAGGGTAAAAATATGACAGTCTTTTCTAAGTCTACAAGAATATTAAATTGAGGGATATGAAATTGCTATACATAATAGAATATGGGTGAAATTTGCCAAAAAATAATGAAGCTCTATTTTCCAGATGTTCAAGTAATGAGTTTAACACCCTGAGATTTGCTAAGGTGACTCGTTATGAGCTAGTATGAAATGGAAAGAAGATGCCATTATACTTTGATCTTCATTTAAAACCATGAAACATTTTGAGCTGTTCAGAAATAATTTCTTTGCCTTGTGTAAGAACATTAATCAATTTTCATATTCATAGAATGACTTGTGCATAAAAATGTTGATAATTATGTGAGTTAGTGTCAATCCCAGGATGAACAGAAAAGGTAGTCATCATATTGCATTGTGTTTGCATACACAAAACAGCACCCAGGTAAGGTCAGTTTGAGGACAGATTGTCAGCAGGGTCAAAGAGAAAGAGGGGGAGAAGGGGAGGGAGTGGGAAAGGATGAGGGAGGAGAAGGAGACAGAGGGGGAGAGAGACAGACAGACAGACAGACAGACGGACAGACAGACCACCTACTGATAGTCAAAATAATGGCAGGTATCCTCCATTCTCCCCGAAGTCTCTTGGTTGTATCACAGTGATGCTGAGAAGCAGCTCTGGAGGACTATAGCAAAATGTTAGTTTTAGCAGAGACTGCAGCGCTAAAGATTTTGGGAGGTAAATTAACAGCTGAAAGACATACTCTTTGGAACTGTCCAGGATTTGGCTCAATTCAGAAAGAAAAAACAGTAGCAAGAATCAAAAGGGCAGTGGAAAATGAACCCTTGCAAATCTGTCAAATTGTTACTTTGTGTGTGCATCAACATGTGGATTTTTTGGCAATTCAAACATGTTTTGGATCACTTATTCTTGCAAGTAATGTAGAGGGCCAAAACATTTCCCAGAGCATTAGTAATAGCCTATTGTCATACTCAACAGGAATTAGACCACAAAGTGAGGTCAAGTGTGATTATTTGAACTATTGTTCTCTCTCTGGACAACACCACTAGCATTCTGGACATTAGTAGCCCGGTAAATATAGCTTACCTGACTAAGCAATACCAACCAGCCTGGTTTTCTTGGAACAGAGGGATTTCCCACAATGCAGGACTTCCAGCGCTACTAAAACTGCCACCAAACTGGTAGAGCTCCAGGCAAACCTGGATGGTTGATCACTCCACAGTAACATAAAACATTTCAGTGTCTGAGTTTTTATGGACAGATAAAATTATATTTTTCTATTATTTTACAATATGATGTTTTAAAATATATACATGGTGGCATGGTTAAATATAGCTAATTCAAAAGTTAGTTTTTAGTACGAACACAATATCCTTTTTGTTAGCATTTGTTGAGTACAGTATCTTGTCACTAACTATAGTCATCTTGACTTACAATAGGTCTCCTGTGCTCACTCCTTCTAACTATAACTTCATATACTTTGGCCAATATCTTCCCAACCCCCACACCCTAATCACCCCAGCCTCTGGTAACTATCACTCTGCTCTGAACCTCTGTGAGGTTAGCTTTTTAAAATTCTGCATATGGCTATTATCATGTGATGTGTATCTTTCTGTGCCTTGCTTATTTCATTTAATATAAACTCGAGTTTTATCCGTATCATTGCAAAGAACAGAATTTCTCTGTTTTTATGGCTGAATAATATTCCATTATATATATGTAATACAGTAGCATATAAATGGAATATTATAAATAATTCATTATTATGTATATATCTGTATATGTATATAATGTGTATATGTATATAATAGGATATATTATATATCTGTATATATCTTGACTATGGTAAATAGTGCTGCAATAAACAGAGATGCAGACATCTCTTTGACATAATAGTTTCATTTATTTTGCGATATATAATCCACAGTGATTTTTTTTCTTTTATTATTTTAAAAGTAAAAGAACAAAAACATATTAACAAGGGGCTGGGGGTATAGCTCAGTGGCATAAGCACTTGCCTGGCAAGCACAAGGTCCTGAGTTCAATCCCTGGTACCGGAAAAAAAAAAAAAAATTAACAAACAGACACAAAGTAGCACAACAATAGTACAATCAAAACTGAGTTACAGACAAGGTGACAGGGAATCAACAATGGTTGCTGCATTACATATTAATAACTTCGAAGTGTACATTCACGAACATACATATAGACATGCAAAATTGATCAAACAATTAATCATCAACTACTCCTTACAATAAAGTGACCTAAGTCAGTAGTACAACTATGCTAGATATGCTGCATATACATGCACACCTACCCACATTTTTTATATAATTTTTTTTTTGTAAAGTGTGAAAGAAAAAGAACTACATCAACAACCGAAAAAAAAAAAAACCACGGAAAGCATTAACAAAGAGACACAAAGTAGCACAATAACAGTATAATCAGAATTGAATTATAGACAAAGCAACAGAAAACCAACAATAGTTGTTGCATTGCATACTGACAACTTCAAAGTGCATGCTCAGGAAAACACATATAGATATACAAGATTGATCAAAAAACCAGTCATCAACTATTCCTTACCATAAAGTGACATAAGACAATAGTAGAACCAGGTTAGCCATCCTGCACATATGTATATACATACATACATACATACATACATACATACATACATTGTTGCCTCTTTCTTTTCTCCTTTCCCTGGTCCTGTCTGTTCTTTGCTTTTGAACAGATTTCCTTCATATTTCTTAGTTTGTATTCCCACCCTCAGGTTCTTACACCAGTGACACAATATGTTGCCTGCACATGTACCTCTGATTTATTTCACTTATGAGTATGGTGTCCAATTGCGACCATTTGCCTACAAAGGCCCCAAATCTATCCCTCTTTATAGCTGAATAATATTTCATTACATAAAAATGCCATAGTTTTTTAATCCAGTCTTCTGTGGATGGACACATGGGTTGCTTCCACAATTTAGCTATTACAAATTGCACTGCTATAAACATGGGTGCACATATACCCGAGTGATATGATGCTCTCAGATCTTCTGGGAAAATACCAAGAAGGGGAATAGCTGGTTTGAATGGAACCTCTAGACCTAGTTTGCTGAGAAATCTTCAAACTGCTCTCCACAGTGGTTGCACCAGTCTGCGTTCCCACCAGCAGTGTAATAGAGTCCCTATTTCTCCACAGCCTCGCCAGCATTTGTTATGGGATGATTTTTTCATACTGGCCAGTCTTACTGGGGTGAGATGAAATCTCAGTGTTGTTTTTATTTGCATTTCGCAAATGACTAAGGATGTGGAACATTTTCTCATATATTTATTTGCTATTTGTATTTCTTTATCTGAGAAGTGTGTATTCATCTCAGATGCCCATTTCTGGATTGGGTCTTTGAATTTGGACAGGTACATGTTTTTTAATTCTTTGTATGTTCTAGATAGAAGACCTTTGTCTGAGGGACAGCCAGCTAGGATTTTTTCCCAATTTGTGGGTTTTCTTTTTACTTTGCTGGTGATTTCTTTACATGTGCAAAAACTTTTCAGTAGGATGAGGTCCCACTTATTCATTCTTTGAAGTGTTTCCCTTGCAGTTTCATTTTTGTTCATGAACTCTCTGCCTGCTCCTATGTCTTAAAGATTTTTACCTACTTTCTCTTCCAATAGATTTAGAGTTTCTCTTTTAATGTTGAGATCTGTGATCCATTTTGATCTGAGTTTGGTGCATGGTGATCGACTTGGGTCTATTTTCAGTTTTCGGCAAGAGGCAAGCCAGTTTTTCGAGCACCATTTGTTAAACAGGCCATCTTTTTTCCAGTGAGTTTGGTTGGCCCCTTTGTCAAATATTAGGTTGATGAGTGGGTTTTTCATTATGGTTGCATCTTCCAGTCTGTTCCGTTGATCCTCAGGTCTGTTTTTTAGCCAGTACCAGGTTGATTTTATTACAGTAGCTTTGTAGTATAATTTCAGGTCAGGGATTGTGATTCCACCTGACTTCTCCTTATTGCCCAGGATTGCTTTTGCTATTCTGGGTCTCTTCTGGTTCCAGATGAATTTAAGGCATATTTTCTCTAGGTCTGTGAGGTATGCTAATGGTAGTTTAATGGGAATTGCATTGAATCTGTACAACAGTTTTGGTAGTATGGCCATTTTCACAATGTTAGTTCTTCCTAACCATGAGCAGGGTATGTTTTTCCATTTATTGAAATCCTCTTTGATCTCTTTTTTCACAGAACTGTAGTTTTCACTGAATAAATCTTTCACATTCTTTGTTAGATTGATTCCTAAGTATTTCAATTTCTTGGTTGCTATTGTAAAAGGTATGGTTTCCTCAGTTTCTCTCTCAGTCTGTTTGTTGTTCGTGTATGGGAATGCTATTGATTTTTGAGTGTTGACTTTGTATCCAGCTACACTGCTGAATTTCTCAATTAATTCCAGGAGTTTTCTTGTGGAGTTTTTGGGGTCCTCCATGTATAGTATCATGTCATCTGCAAATAGTGAGAGTTTAACTTCTTCCTTTCCTATCCTTATTCATTTTATTTCTCTCTCTTGTCTAATTGCTCTGGCTAATGCTTCCAGAACTATGTTGAATAGGAGTGGTGACAGTGGACATCCTTGTCTTGTTCCTGACTTTAAAGTGAAAGTTTTCAGTTTATGTCCATTTTGTATGATGTTGGCTGTTGGTTTGTCATAGATGGCTTTGATCAGATAGAGGTAGAGACCATCTATTCCTATATTTTCTAAGGTTTTTAACATGAATGCATGTTGGACTTTATCAAAAGCCGTTTCTGCATCTATTGAGATGATCATGTGGTTTTTGTCTTTGGCTGTATTCATATGATGTATTACATTAATTGATTTGTGAATATTGAACCATCCCTGCATTCCTGGAATGAATCCTACCTGGTCGTGGTGTATAATTTTCCTTATGATTCGCTGTAATCTATTTGCTAGTATTTTGCTTAGTATCTCTGCATCTATGTTCATTAGAGAGATTGGCCTATAGTTCTCTTTCTTGGTTCGGTCTTTCTCTGGTTTTGGTATCAGTATAATACTTGCCTCCAGAAATGTGTTAGGGAGAGTTGCTTCCTTTTCAATTTCATTGAAGAGTTTGAGGAATGTTGGCATTTAAATCTTCACTGAATGTTTTATAGAATTCTGCTGTGAATCCATGAGGGCCTGGGCTTTCCTTTGTTGGTAAGTTTTTAATGATGTTTTCAATCTCATTAACTGATATTGGGTTGTTCAGGATTTTTATGTCTTCCTGATTCAATTTTGATAATTTGTACCTTTCTAGGAATCTGTCCATTTCTTCTGAATTTTCTATCCTATGGGAGTAAAGATTTTCAAAGTAGATATTAATGATCTTTTGGATTTCTGTGGGATCTGTAGTGATTTCATCCTTTTCATTCCTTATTGCATGAATTTGAGTTCTTTGCCTTATTTTTTTGATAAGGTTGGCTAGGGGTTTATCAATTTTATTTATTCTTTCAAAGAATCAGCTCTTTGGTTCACTTATTTTTTGTGGAGTTTTCTTCATCTCAATTGCATTAATTTCTTCCCTGAGTTTTATAATCTCCTCCCTTCTTTGGGCTTTTGGTTGGCTTGTTGCTCTTTTTCTAAGAGTTTGAGGTGTAGCATTAGGCTATTTATTTGCTCTCTTTCTGTTTTCTTTGTAGATGAGTTCATTGCTATAAATTTCCCTCTGAGGACTGCTTTCATTGCATCCCACAGGTTCCGGTAGTTCATTGCATTTTCATTTATTTGTAGGTATTATTTAATTTCTTCTTTAGCTTCTTGTGTGACCCATTGGTTATTGAGGAGGTTGTTGTCTAATTTCCAAGTGTTTATGCGGATTTTGGAGTTCTCTTTGTCATTAATTTCCAATTTCATTGCACTGTCGTCCGATAATATGCATGGGATGACTGGAACTCTTTTACATTTAGGTAGATATGCTTTATGGGCTAGAATGTGGTCAATTTTAGAGAAAGACCCATTTGCAGCTGAGAAAAATGTGTATTCTGATGTTGTGGGGTGGAACACTGTATACATCTACTAAGTCCATTTGTTCACACTTTTGGTTCAGGCCTGTTATTTCCTTGCTGAGTTTCTGTCCTGTTGACCTGTCTCTTTGCGTCAGAGGGGTGTTTAGGTCCCCTACTGTAATAGTATTATTAGTTATTTGATTTTTCACATCTGTTGATATTTGACTTGTAAAGTTTGATGCTCCATTGTTTGGTGCACAAATGTTTAGGATTGTTACCTCTTCCTCTTGCAGCTTTCCCCTAGCTAGTATGTAATGGCCTTCTTTATCTCTTTTGATTATTTTTGATTTGAAGTTACATTGTCTGCAAACATAATAGCTACCCCTGCTTTTTTCTGGGGACCTGTTGCATGGAGAATGGTTTTCCATCCTTTATCTTTCAGCTTGTGCATTTCCTTTTGAGTAAAATGTGCTTCCTCTATACAGCATATCATTGGATTGTGTTCCTTAATCCACTCTGCCAATCTTTTCCTTTTGGCTGGTGAATTGAGGCCATTTACATTAATGGTTATAATGGTTATATGTTGGCTTATTCTAGTCATGTTATTTACTTGTGGTTTTCCTTCTTTTGCTGTCTGTTTACTTGTTCTGTTTGGGGGTTTATTTCTGTTGTTGTTCTTGGGATTGTGGTCACTTTTTTCTCTGTCTAGAATATCTCTTAGTGCTTTTTGCAATGCTGGTTTGGCACTCATGAATTTCTTCAGTTGTTCTTTGTCGTGGAAATATTTTATTTCTCCACTGAATTTGAGGGATAGTTTTGCAGGATACATCAGTCTGGGTTGGAAGTTGTTTTGTCTCAGAATCTGTAATACCTCACTCCAAGCTCTTCTTGATTTCATGGTTTCCGTTGAGAAGTCTGCTGTCATTCTGATGGGCTTTCTTTTATAGGTGATCTGTTTCTTTTCTCTAGCAGCTTTTAATACTGTGTACTTTTGCTGGATGTCTGGGATCTTGACTATTATATGTCTGTATGTGGTTTTCTTTGGGTTATGGCTTGTTGGGGTTCTATATGCCTCCTTTAACTGTACTTCAGTATCTTTTACCATATTTGGGAAATTTTCTGCTGTTATTTCAGCAAATATTCTCTTTATATCATTTGTGTTGTCTCCTGCTGTTTCACTAACTCCTATAACTCGAATATTATTTCTTTTTGCCTCATCTTGCAGCTGTTGGATTGATTTTTCTTGGATCCTTGATGACTTTATGAGATCCTTTCTTTCACGCTCATTAGCTGCCATGCTGTCTTCAAGATCTGAAATTCTATCTTTGGCTTCATTTAAGCAGTTTTGCCAGCTTTCAATGGAAGTTTTCAATTCCTGGCCATCTCTTTGGATCTATTTCATTCATGGTAATTCATTCCTAAATTGCTCTTGTAACGTTTCTATTTGTTTCCTATTTTCTTCTATTCTTTTATCTATTTCTTCTCTGTGTGTGTGGAACATTTCTTCCATTGTGGTTTTCAGTTCATTTTTTATCTGAGAGATTATTTCTACTTTAATCTCTTTTGTGGTCTGATGGAGTTGTTTCTTTACTTCATATGTGATCGTTTCCGAGATAGCAGGTATGTGACTAATATCTGCTTTAATCTGTTCTATGGTCTAATGGAGTTGTTTCTTTACTTCCGACGTAATTGTTTCATAAATTGCAGGTATGTGGCTTATTTCTGCTTTAATCTCTTCTATGGCCTGATGGAGATGTTTCTTTATTTTCAATGCAATCGTTTCAGAACTTGCAGGTATGTGGCTTCCTGGTTCCTCTATATCCTCGCATCCAGGACTTGTTCTGGGTGGGGGTGAGTTCTGAGACTGCGTTTTGTTCTTCTGTCTTCCCATTTTTGGATATGAGATTCAAACTGTTGAGCTGTAAATTACCCAGGCATTTCACCAGGCAAAGGTCCATTGCAAAGACTGCTGTAATGGCTCCTTCTCTTCAGGAGAATGTCCCTTAATCTTTCTGCTAAGAGTTCTGCTCAAAAGGCTGCTCAGATGCTGCTTTGTGGGCTGAGCTACTCCCTACCCAGAAACCTGGCTGGGGCATGTAAACAGCTTCCCTGCCCTCCCAGGGATCCCTGCAGTCATGGGGGCTGAGCTCCTCCCCCATTCAGTGATCCGGTCGGTCGCGACATGCAATCAGCTCACCCGTCTCGGAATCCGTGCAGGCCGGAAGGTCCCAAAATGCTAATATTTCGTGCTTCGCCCGCGATCCGCCACTCCCTGGCACTTCTCTGTCTCCTCGGCACTCTCACAGGGGTCACCGATCACAGCTGCCACAGTGCCCACAGGCTGCAGCCCGAGGAGGGCGCCGGCAGCAGGGACGGTGACCGGAGCAGGACCCCGATCCGCAGCTCGGATTAGCACAGCCCACCTGAGGAACGCAGGCTCCGAGTCTGCCCCGCACTGCAACAGCCAAAAAGCCAATTTCTGGCCGCAGCCGCCGGCGAGCCACACAGGGTCGAAAGGCGGGAGGGTCTGGCCCGCTGTGGGCGCCCTCAGGGTGCGCGGACCCAGCCGAGCTCCCACCCACAAGCCATGCTGAGTGCCCCGGGTGCCCAGCACTTTGGGCCCACCCACGCCTCGCCGTGGCAAGTTGGACCATCCCACCACAGCCCGGTCAGCACAGAGCAACACATTCAGTTTGAACTTTACAGCCACGGTCCTGGCACTCCCGCACGCCAAGCCTGTCTCAAGCTGGAGCTCTCTATCAGGAAGGGTCTTTTTTTTGCTGCTCACCTGGTCGCCATCTTCCCGGAAGTTCGATATTTCTGTATTATATATTAGCTCTGTGTTTTAATTTTGGGGGAAGCCACCATACTGTTTTCCTGATGGCTGTTCTAATTTATATTCCCACCAACAGTGTGAGAAGGATCCCTTTCCTCCACACCCTTTCCGTCATTTATCTTTGTTGTTTTGATAAAAGCTACCATAATAGAAATGGGGTGGCTTCTGATTGTGGCTTTGATTTGCATTTTTCTCATGACTGGTGGTGTATACCTGATGGTATACATCAGGTATATACCTGATATACACATTCTCATGACTGGTGATGTATACCTGGTGGTATTCATCACTCTTTCGAGTGATGTCCATTCAGTCTTTTTGTCCATTTTTAAATCCTTTTTTTCCTTGATTAACTGTTTTGGTTTCTTGAATTCAATCCATGATATATTTTTGGATATTAACTCCTTATGAAGTGTACAGTTAATGGACATTTTCTCCCATGCTGTAGGTTACTTCTTTCATTCCAGTTTGCTCCCAGGCCTTATGTACTCCACCATGAAGCCATACCACAACCCCAATTAATAAGAATATTTTGACTATTGGGTAGAAATAAAGAAGGCAAAGCCTGTACACTCAAAAGTGTGAAATATAGCAGGAAATTGAGACTATCTGAAGCAGAGAATACCCTAAATATTGGTGATGATAAAGGCCAATTTAATCATTTGTGGTTATAAACTCCATTATTATTAAAGTCCACTCATTGTAGATTTTAATACTTTGTGTGATATACATATATACATACATATACATATACATATATACATACATATACATATATACATACATATACACATATACATATACATATACATATACATATATACATACATATATATACATACATATACATATACATATACATATATACATACATATACACACATACATACATATACATACATATATACATACATATACACACATACATACATATACATACATATATACATACATATACACACATACATACATATACATACATATATACATACATATACACACACATACATACATATATACATACATATACACATACATACATATACATACATATATACATACA